>RWJK01001071.1:0-13167 GCA_004335835.1 Scenedesmus sp. ARA3 | reverse complement strand
GCTGCTGCTGCTGCTGCTGCTGCTGCTGCTGCTGCTGCTGCTGCTGCTGCTGCTGCTGCGTGAAGACAGCTCAGCCAGCAGTACCCTTGTGTGATTGGGGACAGTACTGTCCACTAGTGCAAGCCCACGATCTCGATTTTCACCCATCGACTCACCCACGTTCACTCGCTGTGTCGGGACGGGCATTGGCAATGGCAGAACCTCATCGCCATTCACCATTAACACGCCCCTTGACCGGTACCGGTCAGTGGTACCAGTGCACTGGTACAGGCCGCTTGTCACGATCTCGATCTTTGCGAATTGACGCACCCACCTCCGCCCTCTCCAGTTTAGAAGAGGGGCAATAACTTGATAGCTTTTGTTTGACAATATGCATCGCACCCAACGACGAGTCATCTGGAGCGATCAGGGCGAACGGGTGATCAAGTAGGAAAGGATTCAGGGTTGATGCATTGGCTGACCTAACATGAGCACGGAGTGAAGCTGACCATCGTCCTGTGCTCAGATGGTTCAACACGCCTGCATTGACTGCTCATTGCACCAGCCCACCCCATCCCGCGTACGAGCCTAAGCCTGCCTGATCTCGAGTTGCTGTTGAGACCAACCGACGATCTTCGTGCGCGAAGCCGAGTGTTGTTCAGCAAAATGGCAGGTATGGAGGCGCGACCCTGAATGCAGCTGTGTCAACACGAGCGCTACCGTAGATTCACGACTCTCTCTGCTGCATCTTGCCATGCCAGGCAAGCAGCAGCCGATAGCCACGCGTGCTGTTCTTTTCAGTTTATGCCCCCTTTTCTGGCTCTTTTGACGACGGCAATGGCGTGCACAGGCGTCAACGTGCCAAACAAACTATCTACCCATACTCAGGGCCCGCAGCACACCAGCAGGGCTCCTACGGTGAGCAATTTCGCCTGAGATAAGTTGCAGCGCCAGTGGAACAGCTTGTTGCCCAGCCACGAAGCCTACTCCTGCTGTCTGGTGAGGCAGCCGCTGTTGTTCTGGCTCCAGCTTCAGCCTAACACCGTGTTAGGCTACAGGGGCCCTGTATGTGCACACTGCAGTGCAGTGACGGCAGTTGCAGTGACTGCACGCAGAACCAGGCAGTGATTTTACCAACAATGTTTCTATGTTACCACCCATACCATCGCTAGACGCCATCGTCGACTTTGCTCTACTCACCATGGATGATAACATCTGCAAAGGTGGCTGTCAGTGAGCCGATGGGATGCCCAAGGTTCCCAAACTGACAAGCTCCTGTACATGCCAGGGTTAACCCTGCAGCGACGTTGCTGCTGAGATGTATCCTGGTCACTGGCAAGTATTTCAGTGGCAAAGAGCCCATTATTGCACCGGCATATGATATAGATACATACGCCATAACCTCTGCCAGGGCCTTCGACCAGCCAGGCACGCAAACCCTGCACACCCTTCATCCATCGCATTACGCAGCACAGGAGATGTGCCAAGCACATGTGCATCCTGCAGCAGCTTGCACTGAGTAGTGCTGCTGCTCCTGGCCTGCTGCTGCTGCTGCTGCTGCTGCGGGGCTGCAGGTGCCCCTGAGTGAGCGTGCAGGGCGTGTGGTGATGGCGCACCGCACGGAGATGCACGTTGCCCCTGTGGAGAGCCTGCAGGCGCAGCAGGGCCAGACCGGCGCCATGCGCACGGGCGAGCGCCTGGACATCACCACCAACGACGTGCTCTGCCTGGAGCCTAAGGACCACAAGATCAACAGGGGCGGCTGTTCCATTCTGTGATTGTCATGGCGCTATGTGGGGGTTGCAGGTGGGAGGATGACCGGGTGCCTGTGTTGCGCTACAGCTGACAGGCCAGATGTTGGTGTGAACGCGGAACTGACACTGTCCTACTGTCTTGATGTAGTCTTTTGAGAACTGTTGTTATGTGACAGTGACGCACTGCTTTGACTAGTCAAGCACTTTCGCACTGCAGCGCGCTGGCGCTTAGGTGTGGCACTTAGGTGTGGCACTTGCAATTGCGCTGCCGGCGGGCAGCAGTGCAGTGCAGTGCACAGTAAACAGGTTGATGTCTGGTTTATGTTTGTGGCGAGAAGAACCAAGGATGATGTGACAGGCGCAGACAGGCGCAAGCAGAGGTGTGGCAGTGCCAGTACCACAGTAATGCACAAATGCTGCTGCTGCCCGTATGCGCAGATTTGCCGACGATGGATGCCTCTCAGCTGCTCGCGAAGGCGTAACTCCTGCAACAACGCACCATCGCATCCTTCGACAGTGCTATACGGCATGTGTCTGCAAAAACACTGCTGTGGCATGCCTCCCAACGGCACCATGTCACGGCAACACACAGCTTTCTCCCCTGCCCCGGCTGATGTCACCACGCAACTGCTTGCAGGACATGCTCTGGGATGTGTAGGCGGCGCGCCACCTCCTGAGCACCTACCCGCTTCTCGGAGCGACCGGATGCCCCATCAAGATGCGTGCCACCCGGTGCGGACGAGGGCCGCCAGCCGACTGCTGTTGTCTGATGTCGTGGGCGTTCGCTCACAGAGCCTTAAGAGAGTGCACCATGAGGAGGTGTCTCCACGGCAGCAGTGCACTACGCACATGTATGGTTTCTGGATGCTATGTGCGAGTTTGTATAGTGGGAGCATGCTTGAGGGAAGGACCAGCCAGGCTGTGTCTGCTCATCATGTTATCTGTTATCTGTTAACAGTAACGCTTGATGTGTAACATGACGATGATGATATGTTAACAGTAACGCTCGCGAGGAGTACTTTAGTGGTTCTTGTGGCAGCAGCTGCTGCTCACAGCCGCAGGCCGCCTGCTGGCGGCAGCAGAGAGCGATGTAACACACATGTGCCACATACCCGCTGCACACTGCATGCAAAGCAAGATCGGTAGCGCATGCTACATCTGGCCAGCATACTCAGCTATGGTGGGAGTTGCAGCAAGCTGCATGCCCCTACAGCCGGCACAGCACTGACTGAGTCCACTCCAATGTTACATGATGCACGTGCAGGACTCATGCTCGTATACCTGACCTCCGTTGCTACAACTGCACTGCTGGTCAGCTCACAGATGACTTTACTGCGAGCCGCACGCATCCGCAGCATCCGCCCCAAGCATGTGCGCCCTCCAAAAATGGGCGGGGCACGGCCAGACACAAAAGTTGAGCATCAATTTAGAATCAAGCAAAGCAAGCCCACGACACCAGTAAACACCCTGCTCAGACAAACAATTTTGCAACGTGCAACCATCATGTTGGGACAGGAACCCTGCAGGAACCGCGAAGTTCTTGGCACTGCTCAGCTTGGAGTGCTGAATGGCTGCTGTGCAGATACATCGGATGTATGTAAGCTTGATTGATTCGGTTGGTGTGTTCATACCGTACCCACGGCTGGTCAAGGATATTTTGAGATCCGTAACCTCCTCCCGCTGCAGCAGCTACAGCCGCGAAGCGTCAAGCAAACCGCAGTGTCTCATAAAATATAACTTGTTCTTAAAAGATATTATCGACTCACGACCAGTCGTTTAGAGCCGTCGGGCGCGACTGGGTTACTAGGTAGGGAAGAAAGTAGAGAGTCCTACTGGCTAGCCTAGCCTGAGACGAAGCCAAGCACACTACAGCCTCAAGCTTGCGATGCTCAACACCGACGTCCTGGCCGATCTGCACAAGTTTTCTCCACGCACTTCGCGCCTGACGCACCACCAGCCCCATATCGTGTAGGAGGGTCCATTGATCTCGAGCTGATCTTTCAACAAAAGAACCTCGCGCACTAACTCAGGGCTTTTTAAGCAAGATGGCAGGTGCGGGCATGCACGCCGGACCGCAGCGGTGTCAACACGATAGCTGGTTTCATCTGCCGCAAGCTTTCGACTGCCAGGCAAACAACAGCAGCCACTAGCCAAAACACTTCGGCTTTTCATGGTGTCTTACGCTCTTTCTTGTCCTTTGACGGCGGTACTGAAATGTACAGGCGTCCACATGCCAAGCAAACTGTCCGCTCTGCAGCGCACCAGCAGGGCTCAAACGGTGAGCATAGCCTCGCCAGTGACGGCTGCAAACCTCAGTGTCATGCCTTTTGAGCCCACTACGCAGCCCAATGCGGCTGTGTCAGCAGTTCATTGCTGCGTTCTGGCTCCAGCTTCAGCCTGCGTGTGAAGCCTGAGGGTGTGGCCTGCATGAGTGGGGCTGACAGCGCAGCGCTGCTGGCTGGCTGCAGGTGCGCGTGGCCGCCTACAGGGACTCTGGCGCGCTGCGCAAGGCTCAGGAGATGCGCGCCAAGCACATCCTGCAGACCTACAACCAGGCCCACCGTGTCTTCCCCAAGGTGGGTTGGCAGCGCTGGCAGGCCACACCAAGTGCTGTGCTATGCTGGTACCCTTGCATGCAGCGCCTGGAAGTGTCACGTGACGCGAACAGGGGCATGAGTCTGCAAAGTCAGCTGCTTGCACCCAAGGCTGCACCCAAGGCTGACATTACTGTCAGCTGCACGGCCGTTGTGCTGAACTGCAGTGTCCTGCTGCTTCTGCTGCTGCTGCCTGCAGGTCAAGTTTGTGCTGAAGCACAACAGCCGCCTGGGAGAGGTCTGGAAGCTGTCAGGTGAGGCACTGCAGCTGAAGCTCACAGCCTGCATGACGCCGCTGCAGTAGCGGCAGAGCAGCGTGAAACTGCAGCAGCAGCTGGCTGATCATCAGAGGCCACACATTCAGCGCTTGACAAAACAAAGCAAGCTTAGCAGCCTGATCAGCAGCCACACAGTAATTGGATGGTGCTCAGCAGCTGCACACAGCACGGCACTCTTGCCTGCCACCCTGCCTGCCCCTGCCAGTGCGCCTGCGCTGCATGCCGCCCAACCACACCTGGTGCACACGGGCTGGCTCACACGCCTGCTGCTGCTGCCGTGCTGTCGCTGCAGGCGGCTGCCCCGAGCTGGGCCGCTGGAACCCTGAGGTCAGCCCCAGCCTGTCCTGGCAGGAGGGAGGCATCTGGAGCGCTGAGGTGGCGCTGCCGCCTGGCGAGTACAGCTTCAAGTGCATGCTGCGCCGCGCCGACGGCTCCTACGTGTGGGAGGCGGGGGAGAACAGGCACCTGCTGGTGAGGCGCTGGCGCAGGGGTCGGGGCCAGCAGCACAGTGTACAGTGCGGGTGCATTGATGCTTGACCGGTGCATGCTGGGCACATGCACACATTGTATGCCATGCCTGCGACGTCTGTAGCACTGCCTGCCTCAAGATTGCTCTCTGCTGCTGCTGGCTCATCCATGCCTGCTGCTGCTGCTGCTGCCGTTGGCGTGTTGCTGTCCCCCAGGTGCCTGTTAAGGACCGCGCGGGGCACATGGTGCTGACCTACCACTTGGACGTGCGCATGGAGCCTGTGGAGAGCCTGCAGGTGGCGCAGTCAGGCACCTACAGCCCCATGCAGCCGGGCGACCGCGTGGAGCTGTACAACGACCTCATGATGGCGCCCGCCGCCAGCAACGGGCGCGTGATGGCAGGCGCGTACGGCCGCTGAGCAGCATGCAGGTGGTCCGGCAAGGCAGCGCAAGCAGGCAGGGCAGGCAGCCTGCAGAGGGCCTGCCAGGGTCAGAGATAAAGGAGGAGGAGGTTGTGCGTGTGCGTCTTTCATGAGTATGTGACGGTTGTTGTTGTCAGCTGGCTTCACCGAGTCGTGTTGCCTGAGGGTATGATCGTTTTGAACAGTGACTCGAGGTGAGGGTGGAGCAGCATGCGTGTGAGGTGGGGCTGGTGCAGAGCGCTTTTTCAGGTGTGTGCGCATCATGGCTCATCAACGCACCACCACAGCAGTGCAGGGCATGCCAAAGCATGTCTGCCTCAGCGCAGCGCATGCAGGTGCCTGGTTTTGGGAGCTCTGCCTGTGCCGTTGCCTGTTGTTGGTGTGGTTGAGATGTGTGGCTTGAGCGCGTGGGAGCGGAGCGTGTCCTTTGCTGTGGAACGTAATTATGTCATCTTTTCAGATCAGCAGCCCTACCTAGCGCGCAGCCTGTGTGCCGCCTGGGCGTGCCTGAGCGGTTGGCCCGGGGATGCATGCCTGTTTGTTTGTCACTGCATGCTCAGTGTAGTAGCCACCTTGTGGTGCGTTGTGCCATACGTTGCCATCAGCAAGCACCGTGCCTGCGCACTGCTTGCTGTCAGCGACGCGTTGAATGTTGGGCGAGGGTAGGCACTGGTGCCCAGCAGCCCCTGCGCCCTTGCTGCGTAGGGTGCGGTGCGGACAGCATGTGTATGTTTGTGGGAGGTGGAGGTTGGTTGTGGGAGAGGGACTTGTGAAGGGTGGCGTGTGACCTCATCAGCATCAGTGTCGTATATGCATTCTCTTTTTTGTTGTAAGGTCCAACAGCTGCCTTCTGGCACCTTCTGTGGCTACTAGCCCCGCCTGGGGCCTTGACTTGAACCTTGTGTGGCGCCAGCGTTGGCAGCTGTGATTGGTGTTGTTGGCCTGTTACCTTGTACCAGCTGTGCTTGGCCTCACTGTATGTATGTTTGCTTCCACGCGACCGTGTATATAAACTGTTTTTTTTGGAAAGCGCAACACACTCACACAACATGACATGGCCTGAGAACAAGATGTGCAGCAGTGCCGTTGTGCTGTGGGCCTGCTGCGCACCTGTTGATGAGGGTCGGCTGGCTGCTGTGGGCCAGAGGTTTTAGCAGCAGGCGGCGCCGCCCTGGCAGCGTGCGCATGGATGCACGGGATGGCTGGCCAGGGCGTGCCCGGCTTTGCGCTGCTGCGCTGGTGTTGGCCAGCTGGGCAGTTGTCTGCAGCCGCGCCTGCGGCGCATGATACTGCAGCAGCTCGGCTGTTTTGAACGCAGGTGTTCACGCATTTAATACTGCAGCCATGCAGACCATCAGTATCAATGCTACATACATAATTGCATGAAGTGATTATGAGGTTATGTACGTGTGCTGGCGCACGTCATTTACATAAACCATTCTTGATACATATGCAGCTATGCCGCACGGGTCTGACCAGGAGTTCCCGTGCTGCTTGCTTGCTGCGTTGGTGCCTGCTTTTGACTGCATTGGCACGGCAGCACAGCACTGTTTTGCAGCCGATCATGCACAGTGGCGTCCTCTCACCACCCACACGCCTGTCGCATGGCTGCCAGCCCAGGCCCATCACCGCCCTGCGCCAAGGCGCACCCCATCGCTGCATTATCCCACACAAATTCAGGTTTCTGGTGCCTTTTTGGGTGGTTTTGTCGTCCTCCCAAGCACTGGTTGAGTCGACTACAGGCATGCGGCATAACACGGCGCCACGTCCATGCCACTGTCTTGCCTCCTCGAGCCTGGCTTGATCCTACAGTGCACGGCCCTGCACGTGCGCACTGCGCAGTGCTCATGCCAAGACTGCCCACGCAATGACGCATGTGGCTGGTGCACCGCCTGCTCAACAGGCGCAGTGCAGCCCTGGGTGGTGCCTTTCTTTCTTGTGTGCGTTTCAATGACCTGAGACTGTGGCCGCATGGGCGGTGCCCTTGACGCACGCCACTAAAGCTGTCCATTGTAATCGGCAACTTTCTTTGTATTGTGCATGCCCTACAGTTGCCGATGTCTGGCTTTGACCAGTTGTCTGAGGCACACCAGATGGATTGTCTGTGCACGCCAGCACAGTGGTTAGTGGTTGCCCAATGAGCCTGTCATTGGCTCCAAATTGGGCTGTGTTCCCGAAGTGCAACACACAGATGTGATTGCATGCGCGGCATTGCACTGCTGCTCAGTGAACGGGCCATCATGGCACGCCATGTGTCTGCGCAGGTGGCGCACTGTTAAAGCATGCAAGCCCTGAAGATTGCTGAAGTTGATGCGTCGTTTTACTCAGCAAAGGCTACACCTGCCATCACTCATGGCCTCGGCCGAGGCTCTGCGGAGGCTCACTGCCAAAATCTGTGGGGCTGCAGCAGTCAGAGCTACTGATGTGCATGCGTATGCTTCCTCTCCCCCGCCGCAGTTGCATTGCAAGGCAAGCTAAACAAAGCCCAGCGCTAGCGCGAGCCCGTGATAATCAAAGCCATAATGTTACAAAACATTGCACAACACCGCCCAGCCCAGCGCCAGCACACAAGCATCAACATTGCCAACCATCAGCAGGTGATTCACTAAGGTGGTGCCCAGCGTAACTGTATGCCAGGCATGCAGCCATGCAAGGGCAATGCAGGGCACAGCAGCAATAACATCCAATCAAGTTGGCGCCCTCACAGGTGTAGCCAGACCCCTGGCAAAAAGTACACCCATTAGTCAGCAGCAACGCCACATCACAGATGCAGCAGCTAACCAGCTGCACCATATGGAAAATGTGACAGCAGTTTGTGCTGCACAACTTGATGCAGAAAGACAATTGATAACACAGTCAAAAGAATAAGTATGCGGAATCGTACAAGATGCCCAGCAGATATGCAAGAACATCACGGTAGTGTACACAGCAGGTGCCCGCTCGTGTGTGCATGCATGGTGTGATGCACGGCAGCATTTGCAGCTGCCACGCCCTCAGCCCAGCCCCCTCGTCACATGCGCCGCGCTTGTGCGACACACAGCAGCACAGCCACCACCGCGGCTGCTGCTGCGCGGCCAGGCAGGCAGCGCTCACTGCATGGTGTCGCTGTGCGTCAGGTAGCAGCGCCTGCATGCCGCCCTGTACTTCTCATCGCCCCCAATCAGCGCCTGCGGGCCAGCAGCGTCCACCAGGCGCAGAGAGAACAGCGCACTGCAGCAGACAGGCAGCACAGCAGACGGGGGGCAGCAGTAATCGACAAGCGGGCGCAAAAAGTTGCAGACCAGTGCTGGTGCTGGCTGTGCAGCGCCTGCTGCACCTGCACCTGCTGCTGCTGCAGCAACACCCTGCAAACCCAGCAAGGCATGCACACCAGCACAGACGATGCCCCACCTGCAGCGACACACACCAGCCAGCACCAGCCCTCAGTGGCGATAGCCTGCAAGCTGCGCAGCTGTCATTGCCACCCGCACCGCGCCGTCCCAGCCCGCCACTCACTCTGCGCTGCAGAAGGCGCACTTGCTGGTGAGCTGGCGGATGCTGTCGGCCAGCGGCATCAGCTCCGTCAGCTGCCCGAAGCGCTGCCGCCGGAAGTCGCCGCTGAGCCCCGCCACGATCACGTGCTTGCCGTCACGGTCCACCGCCTCCGCGCAGAACTCGGCCAGGTCTGGGAAGAACTGCGCCTCATCGATGGCCAGCACTGCCAGCTTGTGGTAGGCGGGGCCCAGCTGGTCGCGGAACTGCGCCAGGCTGTCCGCGGTGAAGCAGCGCATGCAGCGGCCGTCGTGCGTGACCACCCAGTGGCAGCCGTAGCGCTCGTCCTTGGAGGACTTGACCGCCACCGCCAGCCGGCCCGCCTCGGGCGCTGACACCTGCTTCACCTGGAGGGGGCAAGGCAGGGGGAGGCAGGCAGGGAGCAGTAGCAAGCAGCAGGTGAGCAGGCTTGAGCGGGCTTGAAAGGCCAGCAGCAGATGACGCACACAATGCAGCACAAGCTGACTGCTCTGCACGGGCAGTGCACAGCTGCACATCAACAAGAGCCACATGAGAAGGCTGCATGCACAAGGGCACCACGCACGCAGGCCAGACGCGCATGCCTCCCTGCTCTGCGCTGAGGCCTGCTGGCAGCCACATGCGCGGCCCCTCACCCTGTTGATGAGCGCGGTGGTCTTGCCCGCAAACATGGGCCCCAGGATCAGCTCCAGCCTGCCCTCGCCCAGCCCAGGTGCATGGTCGGGAGCGCCAGCCAGCCTGCACAGCAGCACAGCGCACGCAGCACACACCTGGGCATGCTGCAGAGAATCAAACAACCCAGCACAGAGCAGCAGGGGCAAACACACGCGCTGCACAGTTGCTGACTTGCTGCGGCAGAGCCAGCTGTGCAGTGCACACCACCATCCCAGCCAGGCTCACCAGTCGAAGCCCAGCGGGATGTCGTAGCGCGCATTCACGCGCCTGCCAGACATGGCCGGCCGATGCTGCTGCTGCTGCTGCTGGTGGTGGTGGCTGTGCTGCGCAATGTCCTGCAGCAGCAGCCCCGGCTGCGCCTCCAGCTCTGGTGGGAACTCCAGGATGGCCAGCGGGCTGGGCACCTGGTCGGCAGCAGCCAGCGTGTCTGCGGCTGCCGCGCGGGGCGTGGTGGAGGCGCCGTGGTGCTGCTGCAGCGCGTGGTGCTGCTGCTGGCCGCCGCCCAGGCTGGCGCGGGGGCGCAGCAGGCCGGAGGCAGCGGAGCAGGCGCGTGGCGTGGAGCCCGCAGCAGCCAGGTGGGGCGCCTGGGGGCGCAGGTGCTGGTGTTGCTGGCTGCGGCTGGCGCTGCCTGGCTGCTGGTGGCCCAGCACCAGCGGCTGGCTCACCGCAGGGGTCAGTGGGCCAGGCGTGGCCACGCCAGCGCCTGCCAGCAGGGCTGCTGCACCCGCAGCCGCGCTGGCAGGGGTGCCTTGCTCCGCCTCCCGGCGCTTGGGCGCAGGGCTGCTGCTGCCTGGCTGGTTCTCGCTGCCAGCAGCAGCCGCAGCCACGGCAGCAGGCCTGCTGCTGCTGCTGAAGGCGTGCTGCTGCTGCAGTGCCGTCAGTGAGCGCTTGGCTGTGCAGGCCGATGGCGACAGCCTGGGCGCGTTGCAGGGCGCAAAGGGCTGCCTGCTGGGGCTGCACACCGCCTTGCTGGGGGACAGCACGCTGGCCAGTGCCTGCTTTGTTGGGGACATCATGCTGCTGTGCAGTGACATGGCGCTTGGAACTGCGGCTGTCGCAGGGACGCTGCTGGTGGCAGGGCTGCAACCTTGTGCTGGCTGCTCAGGGGTGGAGCTGCCGTTGTTGACACCTGCACTCTGCTGGCCCTCTGGGCAGGTGCTGGTGAGTCGTGCTGGCAGCAAGGACAGCACACTTGCCGACTGCGTGGATGTCAACAGATGCCAGGCTGTGGGTGGCGACAGCAGCCGTTGACTCATGCACTGCGTACGGTGCACCAGCTGTCACAGCTTCGGGGCCAAGATACACAGCATCAGGTGAATACCAAGCAGCTCTCAGAACTCCTGCAACGCAAGCAGGTCAAACATATCAGCAAGCAGGCATTTGTGGCAGCAAGACGAGCAACCACAGGCAGCAGAACAGTACACCCATATGCCTGACCCGGATATGCATCAGCAGCGGCTCCGCATCTCTCGAATATATTGCAAAAAGAGGTACCATCAAAGCTGCAGATCGATTGTTGACGTAGGACCGCTGCCCAGCATAGGTCAGCAGCAGGCACTCCGTTGTTGCCTCACCTTGTGTTTGGCGCAATGTAGCCCCAGTGCTGCACGAGCTGAGATACTAACGTATTGAGTGCTTTTGGATGCCTCGGATACTCGGTGCTGCGCAGCAGACTGTTCTTAGCAGCGAGTTGGCATGTGTCTGCTGGTGTGGCAGCGGACTGAAGCCTGAATGTATCCACCTCCCGTGAGCACTGTGTTATGTAAGTACGTTGGCTTCCTGGCCATTCAAACGCTATACCAAGTTGCCGCTGCAAAACCCGAGTGTGAGTTGTACTTGCAGAGTTATTTCATCTTGGGCTTCACTATTAGCTGCCTGTACGCTTTAAAACGTCAGCCAACTCAAGCTCAAGATTGTGCTGAGGGGTCAGCAGGTTGCTTGGTGACACAGCTGCGGTCATGTGGCATGTTCACGCCCTGAAATCACGGCGAGAAACACTGTTCATCTAATTGAGCACTTTTGAGATAAGGGATCGCATCAGCTTCGCGGCCATCATATCAGCAGCAGCAGCAGGTCTAGCAGCAGCAGCAGTGGTGGTCTGTCATCAACGATCTCCATTCAAGCGACCATTCAGACACCTTGCACAGGGGTTTAACACGCTGAGGTAGCCACCAACAGCCGAGTCCCTTGAGGAGGAAGCCTGCTGCCAGTGGTGGTGGCAGCAGGAGCAGCAGTAGCAGCTGTCAATCAGCAGCAATGGGCTATGGCAGCTTCTACACCAATGTCTGCAAGCTCCTCAGCAGCATCAACAGTGGCATATGCCACAGGCGACCCTCGGTGAAACTGCCACTCAGCAAGGCAAGTTGCGTCCTCCAGTTACACACCAAGCAGTAGTGAAAAGCGGTCACAGCTCAGCACGCAGAACTGCGTTGCCTGTGCAGGCTGTCACTGTGCACCAGCACGACTGGATGGCAGCTCTGCAGCAGCGCCACTCAGCGAGTGGTTGCTGATGCACTTATGCACAATGTCTGGTTGGCAGCAGGACGGCGGCAAACACGCCATCTCTCTCACTGCGTGTGGGCTCTGCTGCTGCTCATGTTTCGTCCCCTGCTGCTGTGCCCGCTGCTGCGCTGCAGGTGGGCCTGGAGCTGAGCACCATGCTGGTGCACCTGGGCATCCTGGCTGACGTCAGCGTGGGGCAGCGCCTCAGCCGCGTGAAGGGCTTCGCGCGGCTGTGGGACCCCGCAGCCAGCAGCATCACCAGCAGCGCAGCCGCGGCCGGCTACCCCGCCATGTACCTCACGCTGCACCTCAACTGGGACAAGCACAAGCCGCTGTACAGCAGCTCCAGCCTGGCAGCAGCGCCGCCAGCGTCAGCAGCAGCAGAGGCGGGTGCCGCCGCGGCGCCGCACACGGCGCACGAGGGCTTCACGCCTCCGCTGAGCCTGAACAGCCCCACGCCCGAGTCCATCAAGCTGCTGAGCAAGCCCAGCCGCCAGCGCTGGGCCTCGCTGCAGGAGCTGCTGGCCATGCGGCGGCGCAGCAGGCCGGGCATCTTCCTGCTGTCCAGCCACGCGGGGCTCATCACAGACATTGACGCGGAGCTGCGCGGCGTGGGCGGCATCCTGCTGGCGCACCTGGGGCTGCCCGCCAGCCACGTGGTGATGCTGCGCGGCCTGCTGCGCCAGAAGTACGAGGCGGAGACCGCGGCAGCAGCAGCAGCAGCGGCAGCAGCAGACGGCGAGGCGCCGCCGCCTGTGCAGCATGTCCCGCTGTCGCAGTGGGATGCGCGAGCAGCTGCTGGCCAGATTGTGGCGGGGCGCCTGGCGTCGCGCCAGGCCAACCTGCGCGCTGCCAGCCAGTACCTGCAGCAGCTGGAGGAGCTGGACACGGATCGCATGCAGCTGTCCAAGGAGGCTGGCGGGCGACTGGCGCTGCTGGCGCTGCAGGAGGCGGCAGGCAGGCAGCAGCCCGGCCTGAGCCTGAG
>RWJK01001070.1:2796-89721 GCA_004335835.1 Scenedesmus sp. ARA3 | reverse complement strand
GAGCGGAATAGCGGCTCGCTGGGCTAGTGCCTGGGGTCGGGTTCAGTCCCGAAAGTGTGTTGTGTGTGTTGAAAATGTGTACTCAGCAGTTTGCGGTATGCGGCGATGGCACATGCACGGCGGCTGGAAGTGGCCCATTGTGCATGTAGCCATCTTGCATATGACTGTGCATGCGTCAGCAGTGAGTTGTTGTGCACCTCGAGCGTGCGCATGGTGCAGGGTAGCTGCGTCGCTGTGTGCTCCAACTGCTGGATGGAGTGATGTAGTTTGCAGTTTGCAGTCGCCGCCTTCAGGCTGGCTGCTGGCTGGGGACTTCTGTAACATTAGTTACATACATCGGTCTGTACAAGAGAGAACCGTGCTGCTTTTGCACTGCAATAGCAGTGCACTAGCAGTTGGTTGAAAGAGCCAGTGTCGAGCCGCAACAGGCTTGCAGATGCAGAGCAGGCCGCAGACTCTTTTGTGAGATATCCTCCAGTATGCGATGCTGACATAACAAGCCTGATGCAGCAAGGCCCTGAACGCCATGCACAGGGAGAGTGCATCAGGGCAACGGGCAATAGATGCTGAACCCCATGATAGACTGAACATTGCAACACAGGAAAGACACATGCTGAATCCCATTGAGGGGTTGATTGATGCAGAGATGGCCTGAGCCAGAAAACCACACCCTGTGCATGATTGTTAGCGTCACGTGCAGCGGTCAAATCACAGCCAGCTAGCCAGCCAGCTAGCCAGCCAGCCAGCCAGCCAGCCAGCCAGCCAGCCAGCCATGTAAGTCAACCAGTGAGCCAGCCATATGTTCATGGCAGCAGGTCTGCCAGTGCCCACAACCAGCACTTCTGGTGCTACACCAGGCAAGGTATGTACCAAATGGTTTGCTTGAATGCGTCGCGGCCTCCCCGTGACGGGTGCAGTACACAACTTTCAGCGACAGAGCCAGCTTCAGCCCTACTTACATGTTGTGAAATGAAAACTCTCCCTTTACAACTTGCAGTCCACAGCCTAGGCTGACCGAGTAGCCTGCATGAGGCTGGGGGGTGCATCCGGGGTGTTGCAGCAGCAGTAGCATGCTGTGCGCACAGCATTTTGCTTCAACACCATCGCATCATGCACTGCTTGCAACTGGCAGGGCATCGAACAGCCGATGCAGCTCAGCATCAAGCGCGTCAGGTGTATCTGGCAGCGCTGCTGCTGCGCTGCACTTCTCGTGGTACACAGACAGCACGTGGCCCGCTGCATGCAGGCAGTCCAGCGCACTCACACAAACAGCAGCCATGTCAGACCTGAATGCGCAGCAGCAGCAGCAGCAGCAGCAGCAGCAGCAGCGTTGATGACTGCACGTCAGCAGCGGCATGAAGCCTGCTTGTTTATCAGCGGTTGGAGCTGTGGCACATGTGCATGAGCCAGGCTGCTTAGTAGCCGAACTCATTAGCCCAGATCTGAAGCAGGCAGGGGTCTTGTGGCTCACTGGGGCTGGTCAGCACGATGTTTGGTCAACCTGTGCATGTTGCGTTGCTTGCAAGTGAACGTTTGTGCATTGACCAAGCCTAGAACTGTAATTTTACAATGTTTGGTCAACCTGTGCATGTTGCATGCAGCGCCGCACCTGTAAATATGGTAGGGCCCAAATTGCCAGTCAAAAACTGTGCACTCAACCACAGCATCCACGTCTACATGCAGCAACAGGCAGGCAGGCAGGCAGGCAGACGGGCATAGGCACTGTGATGCAGGTTGCAAACAAACCATGTGTTATACATGCATGGCATGTGCATTTTTCTGCTGACACCATCGAAGCAAAGATTGGTGCAGCACTGCGCCCCGGCATGCAGCAGAGGCTGCAATGATGGACACCGCCACCCATATCCACCGTGTCGCAGCAAAGCCAAACCTGCAGCAACATAATCATTGGCACACCCACCCATGTGCAGCCGCTTTCTGCCTGGCGGCCCATCATTCAGCCAGGGGGCTCTGACTATCACAAACGGCAGCCCTGACGCTCGCAGGTGCTGCTCCCCTACACAAGCAGGCAGCGCAGCAGAACGGCAGCCGTGCTGTAATCAAATCACTCTCATCTGGAGGCAGGTGGAGCCTTTCTTTGGCACGCTTGCATGACTACTGTGGGGCACCATACAGTATCATTGCCGTGGAAACTTCTCGAGTGGATCATGGAGGATGGAGTACCGGCTGCACACAATGTTTTGCATGCAGCTGGACAACTCGTGCTGCTGTCATGTTGGCTTGCTCACAGCGGCCGCTGCTTGTGCTGCGCCTGGCCCCACCTGCAAACTTGTTGTCCATGAGCCCCCAGTGTGTGGTGTTCAGCCAGGCGCGTACAGGGTGAAACCTGCGTTGCACAACATGACGTTGAATCAGCATTGGAGTCCCTGGTTCAAGAACACCAAACAGGAGCCACCACAAGAATCCTGCTTGGGTACAGCACCCCAGCAGCAGCCCACATGTGCATGGCAAGCGCATACCATTTGTCAGCAGCGCAGACACAACCAGACGGGTTGGTGGCAGATGCGGTCACAGCACTGACACCAATAGCGGGTGCCAGATACAATGCACAGCAATGCAGTGCTGGGTTATGTTTGCAGCCCAGCTGCAGCACTAGTATGTTGCTTGCAGTCTACTAGACTGGCTCCTAGTAGGAGCCAGCTCGCTCGCGCACCTGTTGATGGGGTGGGCGCACATGCCTGACACCAGCACAAAGCAGCGCGCAGTGCCTGCGGCCTTGGCAGCAGCAGCTGCGTTCACCACTCCCTGCAGAGCAGATGGATGATCATGATGCATGATTACAATGATTTTTCAACATGATTCATAATCTCAATGAATATATTGATGCAGCAGGCTGTCACTCACAGCCTGACATGTTCTGCAAGCAGTTTGCCAGTGCTGAGCTGCTCCACCTGTGCTGTAAGGCTGTCACAGGCTGCCTGCCAGGCACAAGCACAGTGGCTACTGCAGGCAGCTTGCCTTCAACACAGCAAGTGATGACGAATGCTAACATGCAAACTGCAATCTCACTCTCAACAGCAAGTAAAATGCAATCCTGTTCAACAGCAGGAGTGAAGCTTTTGATGCATGCTACCATACTGCACGATAGCCTATTAGGTGCGACACCCACATTGTGGCTGGCTCTGCTCAGCCTGGTAAAGCCTGTGACGCTTCGGGCGTCAACAGTCAGCATGGCAGGCCTGCTGAGCAGATGTTGAGTTAGATTTGCTGAATGCAAGACCCTACATCCAAAAAGCAGTGATGTTGTGGGTGGGGTTGAATGGCTTCAGTCAGGTGTGGGGTTGCAAACTCAGCAGCAGTTAGAACCTGCTGTCCCACCTCATAGTCTACCGCTGCTGTGCCCAGAAAGCCATTGCCGTGGCCTGCAGCAGTGAAGATGACACCAGCAGCACCCTGTGCTGCTGCTGCCAGGGAGTTGGGCTGCGTCACATCACCCTGGACCACCTCCAAGCGGTCCGCAGCATCTCCTGCATGTGCAGCACAAAGATAAGATTGCACGGCCCCCGTTTAGGATTATGGAGACACAACATGTAACCAACCATGCATGCAGGCTTGATCTGCTGAGCTACTCTTTGTTTTTACTGCACAGGCATGCTCATTGCTGGCAGCAAGGCGCTGGCCTTCTACAAAAGGCATGCACCAGCCCCTGCTTGCGGCCTAATTACGTAGCAGACTCTGTCACTACAAGTGATCTGAAGTCTTCAACGACGCCTTGAGGATAGTGATTCGAAGTTGACGTAACAGTGCTGGCAGGGCGCTCATCAGTTGTGAAAGGCTGCAGGCCTGCTCCTAGGAGCTTGCTGCAGGTGCGACATCCTTACCTGCTACTGCTCGCAGGCCAGCAGCGTGCTTGGCAGGACTTCGCACAAGAGCTCTGACACAATAAGTAGTCGTAGACAGCAGTCGTTTGACGCACTCCAAGCCGAGCGGGCCTCCTGCTCCGATGACAAGGACAGTTTCGCAACTGCTCCGGGAGTCGGTGGTACTCGCACCAGTGTCCATGAAAGACGTGGCAGTTATCACAAGTAAATTTGTTCGGATTTATGAAAATTTCAGTAGCAAAAGCGGCTATGGCTGCTGAGTTGCGTGTTTATCGTCGTGTGACGTCGTGGCTCTTCAACGTTCTTTCTGAGAGACATTATGAAAGTTGGCTGCTAGTTCGCGACTCATGAAGCTGATGAATCTGATCACAATGGCTTTGTACATAGTACTTACTGTCATTTTGGTAGGTTACGCCCGGCAGCCGATTGGAAGGTCACCGGAACTTTGGACAGTGCAGACGTGGCTGTTGCCTGGCTAGCCAGCATACATCATGATAACACCCTGGAGGTGCACAGTATAAATGAATTGCAGGTATCACACATTGCAGTAGCACAATGCAGCATATTGCGTCACTCACATGTCTAGAAGTGGTCCCCCCAATGGCCACCGTGGCTGTTGAACCGCAGTTGTGCATGCTGCTCCTGTATAAAGAAAGTTGCCGATCGCATTCATTACAAGCATAAGCATGATGCAACATAATGCGTACTCACATGGCAAGAAGTGGTCCCCCGAGGCCACCATGGCTGCTGAACCTCAGATTAGCATGTGCAGCTCCTGCTCCTGCAACCTGTTCAAGTATTACCTGCGATCAATATACAACAATGCAGCACAGTACCTCTGAACACGTTACATTGTACGCAGAGAGCGTAGACACCTTCACCTTTCAACACTACACGCATCTGCATGGAGTTGATGCGCTTGTTCATGTGCTACCTTCAGCGCAACAGCAGCGTTGCCAACAATGAGCAGCCAACATTCAGGGGAAGCCACACAAACTCGGCTGTCGTTATCGCAACTCAGCGTCACTGCAGCAGCAGTATGCCCGTTCATTGTAGTGTACACAGCCAAAAAAACGTGGCACCCGGCTGCCCCACCAAGCTGTACAAGGGCAGCCCAGCACATCGTATTTTTTTTACCAGGGGGGACGGAATCCTACTGGCTCGCTACACACAGCACAATTGGGCGAGCCCAATTGCCAGGAGCGGGAGGCAGTGCCTCACCGGCAGAACACGTCAAAACGCCCTGTACGCGAGGTGCCCTGCACATCGTACAGGGCCGATTCAAGCCTTACGTAGATGCAAGCACAAGCAGCAGATTGCAACCACACATACATCTTGAACCGTACATGCTGTGTTTCCGCAGCCAGCGCGTCGGGCCGTACATGCCGCCACACTGCCAAACACACTGTGATGGCAACTACCGCAAAAGTTTGTGATGTAGCACGACACACAATATGTTGCAGAAGAGCCACATGCGCCACGGCACTAGCCGGTGTTGCCTTGCCTGCTAATTGCGCAACACTGGTATGGCATGCAGAATGCCTCACGCACACACGCACAAAGTAGTGCCAGAGCACAACAGCAGACCACCCAGCACAACAGCACACACACGCGCCACATACAGAACACAACCGGCACAAACCCCATCGCTGCTGTGCATGACCAACGTTTAACACGAAAAGAGGTGCCTAAGTTATACAAAAGAGGCAGCAGGCACACTCCCTAGCAGGCAGCAGACACGCACTCTCTGGCAATACACCAGACTGCTCTCACTGCTCCTGCTCTCTCCTCTGACTTGCTGCTGCAACTTTGCCCGCCAGTAGGCACTCGCTATTGACAGGCGCAGCGGCACGCCGGCAGTCATGGCCTACAACAAACAATCGCCTCAACCCCAGCATCCTCTGTTGTACATTATGCAGTGCAGCCAGCTGGCAACCACCAAGCCCTAAGAGGCTGGATCCGCTTGAACCAAACAAAGGAAGCACTCTGATTATACAATTGGCTGCTGCTGCCAGGCGTTCAAAGCACTGGCACGGACACAGTACTGCTGCCAAACGTTGCAGCGCTACAGCATGCAAGGGAATGTTTCAGTGCAGTGCTGCAGTCGTACACGCTGCACTCCAAACTTCGACAAGCCCTTGCTGCTGCCGCAGCTGGCTGACAGCCTCAACAGCCAGACACAGCAGCTGCTGCTGCGCACTACCACTCCCCTGCAGGCATAGCATCGTGCTGCACGCAGCTGCAGCTGCTGCTGCTGCACTACCACTCCCCTGCACGCACAGCATCGGGCTGCACGCAGCTGCTGCTGCTGCAGAGCGCTACCACTCCCCTGCAGGCACAGCATCGGGCTGCGCCCAGCTGCTGCAGCTGCTGCTGCTGCTGCTGCGCGCTACCACTCCCCTGCAGGCACAGCGCCATGTGAATGCGCCGCCGCCGCCATCGCCGCGACTGCCGCAGCAGCTGCTGCCGCGCCGCTGCTGTGGCCCAGCATCACACTTCTCGCATGCACCCTGTTGTGCTGCCGGTGCTGCACGGTCAAGTCCTGACTCTCATAAAAGCTCTGCAACAGCGACTGGCTTGCAGCGACGCGCCATGACAAGTCATCTGTTTCATTGGCAGGTAGGAAATCCGATCCTGCTGCTGACTGTGCCATTAGGCTAGCGCCGAGCGCATGCATTGCAAGTGAGCAGCTGCCTGGATGCTGTTGCAGGGTATGTGGCAGCTGCAGCTGCGACAGCGCAGCAGCAGCGCTTGGGCCCCCGGGATACATGGTGGAAGGGAAGAACTGCAGCATGTGGCTGCCATGCATGCCATGCATGCTGGGAAGGTAGTGCTGCTGCTGGTAGTGCTGCTGCTGCTGATGCCGGCTGGGTGGCAGCATACGTGAGGAGGCAGCTCCTGCTGCATAGGGCGGCAGCTGATGGTGATGGTGCTGCTGCTGCTGCTGCTGCTGCCTGCTGAGCATCAGCACACTGCTGCTGCCGAGTGCTGCTGCTGCTGGTCTGACAGCAGCTGCATTCAGTGGCGGTACCGCCTGGAAGCGTGCAGTGCCTGCCCTGGCTACTGCTGCCCTGCTGGAGCCAGCCGGCTGGGGCCTGCCAGCTGCTGCTGCTGCTGCTGCCGCTCGTGGAGACAACACTGCTGCTAGCCCAGCATGCTGCTGCTGCTGCTGCTGCTGCTGCAGGTTATTCACCTGCACTAGGCCTGGCTGCTGCTGGGCATCCGGCGACAGCGGGCCAAACAAGTGATCTGCCAAGTCCCGCAGCTGCGTGTCATCTTCCTCCTCATCTTCCAGCCGGAGTTCACGGTGGCCGCCACTGTGAACTTCCCCACCGCCAATGTGAACTTCATCTGCTGCTGCCAGCAACCCAGCGTCCAGGCCCTCTCCAGGGCTGGACCCTAAACCGCCTAAGCCGGCTCCCATGCCCCCATTGGCAGCTGTTGCACCAGCCTGCTGCTGCTGCTGCGTTTGAGGTTGCCGCTGCTGCTGCTGCTGCTGCTGCTGCTGGTGGTGGTGAGTCTGCTGGTGGTTAGGGTGCCGCAAGCCAAGCGGCTGCTCCGGCACCCCTACCCACAAGCTACTGCTGCCAGCACCTGGCTGCTGCTGCTGCTGCTGCGTACCAGCAGCAGCAGCAGCAGCGTACGGCGCAGCAGCAGCATCACCCCCTTGCTGCTGCCACAGCACAGACTCCTCACCCACTTCTACAGGACCCATACCAGGCCCCTGTCCTGCAAACCCAGCGACAGCCGGCCCTGCTGCTGCTGCTGCTGCTGGGGCAAACAGCCCTGAAGCGCCTCCGAACCCTGCTGCCGCATACTGCTGCTGCTGCTGCTGATGTGGTGGGCCGCTGACTGATCCGATGTTGTGCAGCATCTGGCGGCCCGCTGCTGGCGGCTGCCAGGTGGGGTAGGTGGCCACAAAGGTGAGGAAGCTCTTCTCCATCTTGCCCTGCAGGCATTATAACAAATGTAACAGTGTTATGACATTTTCAGATAACAATGAAGACGCAGCTGTTCAGCAGCTGGCAGCATCTAACGGCCTGCTGCTGGCGGCTGCCAGGTAGGGTAGGTGACAGCCAATGTGAGAAAGCTCTTCTCCATCTTGCCCTGCGGTTGTTACAACAAGAGTTATAACACATGTTCACCATTTTAGACAACAAAGACAGATGTGTATTGCCAGGCGCTTCTTTGTCAACAGCAGCTGTTGCTCCACCAACATACGAGCAGCACCCAGGGACCAATCTGCTGCTCCATGCTTGCACACCTGCTTGCTGCGCAGCCTCTTTGCTGGTGCGTGTGCTGGTGCGCCATACTTGCTGTTGCCGTGGCGACCGAAGTCAAACACAGCAAGGCTGCACACGTCACCCACACCCTCCACTCGCGTGGTGGTGTCCGCAACAAACTGCAGGATGGCGCCTGCAGCAGTTTAGCCAAGCAGCAGGATGGCAGGGACTCAGGGTGCATACAGAGGTTCAGGTATTGGGTCAAGGCGTGCAGAGTCGAGCTGCTGGTGGTGGGTGGTGTCCGCAACAAAGTGCAGTATGGCGCCTGCAGGAGCAGGTTGGCCAAGCAGCGGTGTGCCAGAGGTTTAGGGTGCATGCAGAGCTTCAAGTTCAGGATCTAGGCGTGCAGAGTCGAGCTGTGGGTGGTGTCCGCAACATAGTGCAGAATGGCGCAGGCAGCAGCAGATGGCAGGATGCCAGATGGTCGGTTTGCGTGCAGAGGTGCGCAGCCAACACACCACAAGCACAATGCATCTGGTGCATTAGCAATTGACGCGTGCTGGATGCACAAACCGCAGCAAAGAATTCCACACCGCCTTGATTGTTCAGACACTGTCTCGATGGTGGCCAACTCACCAGCGCAGCGCAGCAGGCTGTAGGCCAAAAGCACGCTCGCCAGCTCTTCCAAAAACAACGCCAGCTTGAAGCCAAACATGCTGCTCACAGCCTGCTGCATCTCCGCAACACACCACCATACAATGCATAGGTTGCAGCCGCAACAGACACTTGATAGCAGGCAAACGCTGCTGTGATGCTCCGCACACACTCACCGGCGCAGCGTGGCAGTCTGTAAGCCAAGATGAACGGTGTCAGCAGTACGCTCGCCAGCTCTTCCAAAAACAGCGCCAGCTTGAAGCCAAACATGCTGCTGACTGCCTGCTGCACCTCCGCGCTGTGTGCACACCAAACACACCACCATATAGAGCAACAAAAGCATAATTTGCAACCGCAACAGACACTTGATAGCAGGCAGACGCTGCTGTGATGCTCGGCACACACTCACCGGCGCAGCGTGGCAGGCTATATGCGAGGATGAAGGGTGTCAGCAGCACACTCGCCAGCTCCTCCAAAAACAGCGCCAGCTTGAAGCCAAACATGCTGCTGACTGCCTGCTGCACCTCCGCGCTGTGTGCTCTGCCACGCCAGTGGCGCGGCAGGTGGTGTGTGTGCAGCACCAACTGCGCCATGGCTCGCTCCGGGTCGAATGCGACTGGTGTGTCGTTGATGAAGCTGCGGCTGTGCGGATGAAGCAGCAGCAGCAGCAGCAGCAGAAGCAGGAGCAGAGCGGGTTGTGTGAGAGGCTGCACCAGTTGCGCCATTGCACGCTCGGGGTCGAATGCGACAGGGGTGTCGTTGATGAAGCTGCGGCTGTGCGGATGAGGCAGCACCAGCAGCAGCAGCAGCAGCAGCAGCAGCAGCAGCAGCAGAGCAGGTCGTGTGAGAGGCTGCACCAGTTGCGCCATTGGGCCGCTCGGGGTCAAATGCGACAGGCGTGTCGTTGATGAAGCTGCGGCTGCGGGTATAGAAGCGCAGGCGTAGTAGTGAGCATTTGCAGGTTGAAGTGGTTGGGAGAGTGCTGTTCTATGTGCATGTGCAGGCCAATTGCGCAGTGATGCATACAAAAGGGGTTGATGCAGTGTGCGCGAGATATGTCCAACGGTGATGAACCCCGTTCAGCTCCTTCAGAGGTGGGCATGTGGCCCTACTTTGGTAGACTAGTGAGTGGTAGCATATAATCTTACAATTCATTTCTGTTCAGCACCAGATAATCCCAGCATACCTGACTGTGAGCAGAATGCCTGTCAGCGCCAGCCACCAGACCACGTTGCGACCCCCCAGAGGCACCTCCAGCAAGTTCTCATCCAGCAGCGACAGCCCCAGCAGCAGCGCCGCCCAGCTGCCAGCCACAAACGACACAAACTTGGCCACCTGCAGCAGGCGCAGCAGCAGCAGCAGCAGCAGTTGCGGCAGCGGCTGCAGCAGGCACACGTCTAACAGAGCATTCGACAGCGCAGCCCAGCTGCCGGCTACGAATGACACAAACTTGGCCACTTGGGGGGCAGCAAGGAAGCACAACAAGCAACAAATCGAGCAGTCAGCAAGAGCTGCAGTTCCGACTGGTCAACTGTGCCTTGGAGTGGACCGCTGTAAGGTACGCTGCATAGCGTTCACCGCCTTGATCGTAGCTCGCGACAGCAGCGCATCTGCTTGCACATGTTGCATGCATCTGCTGCCGCGCCTGGCGGCAGCAATCCACCCCTCCCACCAGCGGTATGGTAAAGGGTTCAGAATCTGGCCAGTTTCTGGCCATAAACCCCGGGCCCCATAAGTCAAACCTTACCCACCTGGCTGACCATGGGTGAGGGGAACTGGCCAACGTAGTTGACTGCTGCTTCGTAGCTGGCATCCAGCCGGTGCTGCACATAATGGGGAAGCTCGTTGAACTCCCTCAGCCGCCATTTGGCCAGGCTGCTCCAACGGCGGCTGCCCAGGCTGCCTGCAGCACAATACAAAAATAACATGTTACAAAATAGCAAGGCACAGCAGTGGGGCAGCTCGTAATGCTTGCACAGCCGTCATTTGGCTGGGCTGCTGCAACGCAAATGCCCAGGCTGCCTGCATACACACACGTGACTGCAGCAGCACTTTAAAAATAAAGCATGCAAGCAGCCACGACAGCCAGCCACACAGATAACCAGAATGGTGTTTGAACACTGGTTCCTGCGGCCCGAACCCTTCCAAGCCTCAAACCCTGGCTCACCGGGGCTGTGGTGGTAGTTATCCGCGTGCTTCAGGAAGAAGTAGTTGATGAGAGCAACGTCCATACCCAGACCCCAAACATTCGAAAACCTTAAACCCTAGCTCACCTGGGCTGTGGTAGAACTTCTCCGCGTGCTTCATGAAGAAGTAGATGACCAGGAACAGCAGCAGGAAGGGGCTCAGCAGCAGGTTGAGGCCAGCAGCAGCCACCAGCCGCCGCTTCAGCTTTGCCTCGTCAGCCAGGAAGTCCTGCAGGCAGGATTAACAAATGTAACATGTTATTTGTTTGTCATAACAGTAATGGCGTGACGTCTCAGGCGAGATGCACGGCCTGCTTATCAGCCACAATCGTCAAACAAACAAGGTCCCAGGACAAAAGCAGCATGCACAAGCACTTCAGCACGTGCTGTTGCGGGCGGCATGCAGCTGGCTCAACACGCACCGCTACGCATTGAACCCCTAAAACCAAAGCATGAACCCAAGCCCCATAGAATCAACACCTGTCGGATGTGGACGTGCTCGTCAAACATGGGGTCCAGCATGCACAGCAGCAATGTGGCGTGTTACTTGCCTGTAAAAGCCTCAACCCTGAAACCTACAACGCACCTGTCGTATGTGGAAGTGCTCGTCGAACAGGGGGTCCAGCAAGCACACATACACAACAAAAGTGAGTAGACATGTGCATGTCTCCGCCCGCACCTGTCGTATGTGAAAGTGCTCGTCAAACATGGGGTCCAGCACGCACGCAAACAGGTTCCACTCCAGCGTCTTAGTCAGCATGAAGCGCCGCCCCAGCACAGGGCCACAGCCGCGCACATACAGCCCCAGCACACCTGCAGCAGCATGCATCAGAAAAGCAAGGGACACCAATTTGGAGTATGTAAAACAAGGCTGACAGCATGAAGCGCCTGCCTAACACCGGCCCGCAGCCGCGCACATACAGCCCCAGCACGCCTGCGACGGCAAGCAAAGACAAGAGATGAATGAAAGCTACATCTAGATATATGTTGTACGGCTGACAGCATGAATCGCCGGCCCAGCACAGGGCCACAGCCGCGCACGTACAGCCCCAGCACACCTGGAACATGCAGAGAAATAAGCCATGAATCAGAATAGATAGGGACCAGGTTAGGGGTGAAGGTCCAAAACAAGCGAAGCATGAAGCGCCATCCCAGCCGCACACATACAGTACCCAGGATGCATGAAAACAGTAACACAAGTACACCAAGAGCTTTGGACGTTAGCGATCAGGACGCGGTTCAAGGTCATCAGCACAAAGCAGCGGCCCAGCACCGGGCTCGCAGCCGCAGAGCACAAACAGCACTGAGAGTGCTGATCATAACCAATTAAGCTGGGAATTTTGGGGCGCTCACCTGCATTCAGCATCCCAATTAGGTAGTTGTCCTTGCGCATTATGCGCCCCACCACGTCCAGCTCGTCAAGGTCGCGCGCTGCACACAGCCGGCTGCTGCGCTGCACCAGCACCAGCCGGTGCAGCAGCTCGCTCCACGTCATGCTGCGGATCTGCAGCAGCAGCAACAGCAGCAGCAGCAGCAGCAGCAGCAGCAGCACCACGAGACGTCAAATGGCAGCACTGGGCTGCTGATCAGAGGTCAACCGCAGCATATACTACTGCCACGCTGCTGTGGCTGTGATCAGCCGGCTGAGTGATCAAGCTGCCCAGCTGCTGCTGCTGCTGCTGCTGCTGCTAGTCTGAATGTCCCTTGCTGCTGCTGCTGCTGCTGCTGCTTCTTGCACTGCTGCCGCTGCCGCTGTCACAGCAACTGCTGCCGCCACAGCAGACACTGCTGCTCCTGCTGCTGCTGGCACATATGACCGTTGCTGATGCCCAGCCGGTTGTTGTTGTTGTGTCCAGCTGCTGCTGCTGCTGCTGCTGCTGCTGCACCCCCACCTGTCTGTCGCTGATGCCCAGCTTGTTGTTGATGAAGTGCTTCACCTCTAGCACATCACGCAGCTCCACCACCAGCTGCAATGCAAGCAGCAGCAACGCAGGAACAGCAACAGTTGGATGAAGAGCATAGCTCCCAGAAGCAATGCAGCGAAGAGTGTGATGCCAACACGTCACGCAGCTCCACCACCATGTAACCACTCAATGCTTCAGCTGCACCAACAGCTGTGGCAGCAAAGGAAGCAGCAGCAGCGGCAGCCTTGAGCATCATTGCTCCCAGCAGCACTGCCAGCAGCATGTGAGGCACGTTCCAACCGTCAACCATCAGCTGCGCCAGCGGCACAAACCACAGCAATGCACCAACACCCCAACCGCACCTGCACTGCGCTCCACAGCCAGTACAGCCCACACAGCGTCAAATACAGCGCCACCAGCGCCACCAGCACCCCCGAGTGCTCCCTCCAGGGCTGCTTATGCAAGGCCACATCCAAGATATCGCAGCTGGCATGAGGATCGTGCGGCACCAGGCATTCGCTGCGCAGCGCTGCCCAGTTTACTGCCAGCAGCAGGCAGCCACTGAAGAGGATGGTGAAGGCCAGGGCTGTCAGGTTGAGCAGGCGGCCTACCAGGATTGTTGTCAGGCCCTTGTCGTGCCAGTACCTGTGTTACAACAAGAAAGTAACACTTGCGTGAGTGTATATGTGAATTTGCCTAGTTTGCAGTGTGCAGGCGAGAGCTGTCAAATTGAGCAGGCGGCCGATCAAGATATTTGTCAGGCCCTTGTTGTGCCAACACCTGCAGCACATATCAAATGATAATGCACAACAACACAAGTCATCACTGATCAGGAGGGAGTGAGGATGGTGCAAGCGAGCGCTGTCAGATTGAGCAGGCGGCCGACTGCTGCGTGTGGCATGCAAGTTGTGTCGATGGCGGCCGATAACTGCTGCCAAGGCTCAGAAACCCATTGCAAAATACATTGCAAATACAAAACGTGCCCACCCTGCGCACCTGTACACTCTCGTAAAGAAGGCGTCCAGGCTGTGTATGGTGGCTCAACATTGCTGCTCACAGCTGATGCATCCTTAGCAACTGCAAACCATGCCCCTCTCACCTGTACACTCTCGTGAAGAATGCGTCCAGGTTGTCAATGGCCGCCCACTCGTAGCCCTCGCCACCCAGCAGCGGCTGCGGCAGCCCCAGCTCAGCCTCCGGCAGGCTGCGGCAGCAGCAGCAGCAGCAGCAGCAGCAATGGCGGCAGCAGTGAGCACCACAGGAAGGTTCAGTCAAACAGGCTGAGCCAGCCCCAGCAGGCCACCTCCTGTGAGCTGCTTGTTTAGTGCAGGGTGGGGGTCAGGGCCGGCGGCAGCAGCACTTTGTCAACTCAACAAGTTGAGAGCAACGGCAATTACAGGGGTAACTTCAACAAAGAAGGAAGGTGAATAGTGTAATAGGTAATTGCCAGGGTCGCCGCCCGGCTGCGGCAGCCCCAGCTCGATTTTGCTCAGTGCATGAAAGAAGCTGTGTTAACCAGATGGAGTGGTAACAGGACTACGGGTGCAGATGCGATTGCTGAAGGCACAGGAGCGCAAGTTGCTGCTGCTGCTGCTGCTGCTGCTGCTATCATTGCTTGACACCGCTGCACTCAGTGAGCACAGCTACAGACAGGGCCACTGCGATGGATTCGTCCTCATGTCATCCGCAACACCAGGGCTGTGCAGTGATGCTCCATGCGACACATGTCACAGCATGTGCCCACACTGCAGGTGCAACTGTGCTGTATGGTGCTTCCAGTGCACACACACATGCAAATGCATGCACGGTACTGCATGCTGCCAGTCACATGTGCAGCCTTGGCAGCAGCATAAGCAACTTCATGCTGACATGAATGCTGGGGCTGCTGCTTGCCCAAGCAGCACACGTACACCAAACCAGTATAACAACCGGCGATGTTTGAGCTTTCTGGGAGGGGATGCTATAGCTCCTGCGCATGGGAATTCACCGGCACAGTACTAACCTCGGCAGGGGCTCATACTGGCACCCTGTCGCCAGCTCCTGCTCAAATTTTCTGTTGCTCATCTTGAAAGTCCATAGCTTGCCGTGTGCATGGTTTGAGGACCTGCCTTTGTTGCCTCTCGATCGGTGTCAGCACAGGGCTCGTGTTGCCCGTGTACTTCTAGAACACAACGTTATGTTGACACAAGATCGTTGACAAAACAACCCCAGAACCTTGTTTGCAGCAACGAGCAAGCAGGTCAGCACTGCCGAGCAGTTTGACGTCCCAGACCCTATGTAAGTCGAAATGCAGCCGTGAATCTGTGCTTAATGAACAGATGTTTTCAGATAGTACACTGATCTTGCAAAGAAGGCATGCAGAGCCCTGCTGTCATTGACATTTTTCAGTTCACTGGCGACCTCCAAGACTGCTGGTGAGGCGAGGCGCATTCGCGTAGCTAGAGCATAATATTTGCAACGAACAAAGCCTGCAGCCCGTTCACCATGGCTGCGGCATTTCAACCCAACAGTGACAGCTATGTTCGCAAGCTAGACCGTATGCAGGGAGCTGTGACGAGCTTACTGGTCGGTATTGGCGAGGATGTGCATCGCCAGGGCTTGCTGGACACGCCAAAGGTAGGTGGTAGATTCGGCGGCACACTGCAAAACGTGGCACGCAGCGTTGCTAAACCGGCTGTTCATTGCATGCAGCGTGTTGCGAAGGCCATGATCGCAATGACGGAGGGCTACAGGCAGGACTCTGGCAGGTAAGGGCCCTGCAATTGCCAGCCATGCAACACCTGGCTGTCCAGCAGCAGCAGCCCCTGAGCATCTCCTCCAACAGCCATGCTGACTGCCTTTCGCTGCTGTTCGTGCTGCAGGCTGCTCAGTCAAGCGCTGTTTGACGAACCCATCATAGAGGCTGGCTCTGGGGGCCTGGTGCTTGTGCGGGACATCGACTTTGCCTGCCTCAGCCAGGAGAGCCTGCTGCCATTTTACGGACGCGCGCACATCGCGTATGTGCCAGCTAATGGCGTGGTGCTGGGGCTCAGCAAGCTAGGTGAGAGATGCAGCAGCTGCATATGTGCTGCTTTTGCAGTGAGCTGCTGGTGTTGCACACAGTCACCCGACCCAAGCACGTACATGCATGGGTGTTTGTGAGACGCCACTTGCATGCAGCAGCAACTACCTCCTGCTTCACGCGTGCAGGCTGTGAGCAGGGTAGCCACTAGCTGTCCTGCTGGCACCGCCGCTGACATCACCGCGTGTGCTGCTGCTGCCTTGCACCTTCTCCTTGCAGCCCGTCTCACGAAGCTGTGTGCAAAGCAGCTGCAGAGTCAGGACAGCCTGGCTCGCCACGTGCTGCATGCACTGCAAACACAGCTGGCCCCGCAAGGCGCACTAGTAGTGGTGCAGGCGCGCCACCTGTCCTACACATCGCTGCAGCCGCCAGCGCAGCAGATGGCAGCAGCAGCATCTGGGTGCCTTGCAGGAAAGGCAGCAGCAGGCGCAGGTTGCTTGCAGGAAGCACTGGAGCTGCTCGGGCTTCCCCTAGAGGCTGAGGATGTGCAGCTACTGCCAGATGCAGCAGCGCTGCTGCTTGCTGGAACTAGCAGCTGCATCTGTGCTGGCGTGGTACGGGCAGCCGGCAGCGGCGCGTGTGCAGGCTGCGGCGGCAGCAGCAGGCTGGTGCCGCACATCTTGCGGGGCATGTCAGCGTCAGCAGCTGGTGGGCTGGACAGTCCGCGGGCACCTGTTACGCCAGATCCGAGTGAGAATGACGATACTGATGGCAGCGAGCAAGGCTCTGATTTGTACTGCCAGCAGCTGCTGGGCAGTATGAGCAGCAGCAGGTGTGATGAGCTGGCAGGGCCAGGGCCTGCAGCAGCAGCAGATGCTGACGGCAGCAGCAGCAGCAGTGAGTCCATGGAGGCAGCTATGATGCTGCTGCTGGCAGAAACAGGTGTGGATGTTGTGAGTCCGGCAGTGCAGGCCGCTGTGCGGCGGCATGTGCTGGCGTTGCTGGCAGCAACAGCCGGCTACCATCAGCAGCTGCCGCGCAGCTGGGCACACCAGCAGCAGCAGCAGCAGGCGCTAGAGCAGCCAGCAGGAGGTTGCACCTGCTGCTGCGGCAGGGCGCTGCTGGAGTGCCAGCAGCAGCAGCAAGAGGTGCAGCAAGCCAGCGAATTGCTGGACCTTGCACACTCGCAGCAGGAGCAGCAGCAGCAACAGCATGAGTGGTTTGAGCACCACGTGCCATTTATGTCTCAGTGTGAACACCACATGCTGCCATTCCATGGGACGGTGCACATCACCTACACGCTGCCACGCAGCAGCCAGGCCTGCAGCACACAGCAGGAGCAGCGTGGCGCGCTGTCAGAAGCAGAGGCAACGCAGCTGGTGCGCTGCTTCACTCAGCGGTTGCAGGTGCAGGAGCGCATAACGCACCAGGTGGCTGAGGCAGTGCAGCAGCTGCTGCAGCCGGCGGGTGTGATGGTGGTGATTAGTGCTGCACACATGTGCATGGTGGCGCGTGGCGTCGAGAATCACGCGGGCAGCACCAGCACTCGCGCAGCTTTTGGCGAGTTTGAGCGGGATGCAAAGCTGCGCTGCCAGGTGCTGCGCAAGCTTAGCCAGCAGCAGCAGCAGCAGCAGCAGCAGCAGCAGAAGGCAGCAGCGGGATAGGACTTGAGTTGTGAGTGGTGGGTTGACGGGTGAGAGGTAAAGAACAGCTGTAGAGAGTGGAGTTGTGGGAGTGGCAGCAGGAGCAGCTGAGCTGCAGCGGCAAGCACCTGCAGCATAACCAGCGCACATATCTATGTGTTTTCATCTGTCCCGCTGCCGCTGCAGCTGGCTCTGTGTGTCAGTGTGCGGCCGGGCGCATCCCTTGCGTCTGGCTCCAGTTGTTGCAGGCATCTCTTCACACTTTGATGTGCAAATCACTTTTGCGATCTGCTCGCACACGAGCACACTTGCAGGCTATTGTAGTGCCGGACATCTGGTTCGGTTTGGCTAATCTTTGGGCAGGGCGCACAACCAGGCAGCACCTTTACTGCTGTTATGTAACAGCTGCATATATGCAGTGGACCTTACGGAGGCACAGCACATTGCGTTTATGCATTGTGGGGTGTATCATTCAGTTGAAACATTTGCAGGAGTGGTGGCAGCATCACAACGCACATCTCCTCTGTTTGGAACAGCGCCGCTGCAATGGAGCAAGCAGTTTCTCTTATGTGCCAGGCGGTGTGCCAACTCGCTTCATGTGCTGTATTGTGTTCCGCGCCCTTGTGCGTTCCTTGAATGTCTGCAGCCAGCAGCTCTGGCTCAGCTGTCTGTTTTTTTTTCACTTCATGTGGGGCATTGTGCATGTCCAGGTGGCGAGGGCCCCTTCCAGACATGTGAGCACACATTGCGTTGCAGTGTGCTGTTGCAAAGTGTCCTTCTTGCAATTGCAACTCTTCTCGTCACATTGAGTGTTTTCATGCTGCAGCAAGGATGGCACTTCTATGATGGGACTCTTTGCTTGAAGTTGTTGCCAGCAGATGCCAGTTGCCATATCATGTGTGCTACACAGGCAACGCTTGCCTTCGAAAGTTGACTCAACATCGGATGTGCAAGTTGCTATCCTCTGCTCACACACGAGCACACTGAAGGCAGACTGTAGTCACGGTGACATATAGGCACACACCACTGTGGCACACACTATCCTTGCAATGATTGACCTGCTTGCACGTTACAACCCTGGGAATACTGTGGCACAGTGTGGCCGGCCCGGCGCCGCCGGGTCCGGCGGACCTTGCCACTCGCCACTAGTTGAACTAGCTCAGCCGGACGCCGCCGAAGCACGGTGTGGATAATATGATGCAACATCTGCGTTTTCCAGCAAACTGTGCTCGTGCTCAGCGCCAATGTGCACAAAACATGACTCCTGTGTGCCACACTCCTTGGGGTAAAGCCCTGTAAAGGGCTTTTTCACAAGCTGGGGGGTTCATGGTTTTCGGCGTCCAAGGGCGACGTGACGCTGCGCAGAGTACTTGAAAACCTGCCAAAGACATGTAATGATACTCACATTACCGTGTTTGGCTTTGCTCAGGCACCGCAGCGAATTCACGGAAAGTGTGAGAAGGATCCGCTGCAACCTCAAGCCCGAAGCAGGCGAGGCGTCGTGAACTCACCGAAGGGGTTAACTGCAAATTAGGGAGTCTCAACTCCGTTTCCCAGACGATAGTGTCCTTACTTGTGTGCCAGACATGTTGCATGGGTGCACATGGGTGTTGCCTGTAATGCGTAATTAATGCGTAATTAATGCGTAATTAATGCGTAATTAATGCGTAATTATAATCAAATGAAGCCCCGGGCACCACCCAGGCTCGATGTGCTCAGGCAGCCGCTACGCCAACGGCTCTGCGGCCATGCGTTCTGTTCAGGCTGCCAGGGGCACACTGGCTTGCGCCTGGCACGTCATGACAGGTGGCAGACAGGCAGAGGCCTTCCGCTGGCTCGGCACAGACAGCAGCGTGGCCGGCGTGTCCCCCGACGGCAAGCCGCCTGTGTGGTGCCTGGGGCTGGCTGGCGCTGACGTGCTGGCCGCGTTCCAGGAGGCGGAGGGCACGGGGTGGGCCATGATCAATTGATCAGTTGCAACTGGCACGCCAAGGTGACCCAGAACAACCGTTGTTCTGCCTGAGTCAGCTGCAGAACAAGTTTTGGTCGGCAAGACAAATTTTGCAGTGAATCACCAACCGTCCGTTTTTGCTCGTATCTCGAATTGGCCCAACTGTTGGGTGTAATAGCTCGCCCAGCGTATGCGGGCGTATGCCGTACTGTATATGTATCTTCAGAAATTTCCCCTCGACACGAAATATGCCTTCATTTTGTAACACTTTTTGCGTGGATTTCGAGGCGTACGAGCAAAACGGTCGGTTGGTGATTCACTTCAAAATTTGTCCTGCCGACCAAAACTTTCTGACGGTTCCCAGCAGTGTAAATCTACGCAAATCGTATGCCTGATCGAAAGATTATGTAGGTCCCGGGACATGCTATATAGCTATATGGTGACCATGGCATGGAAACAGGAATGTAGGACCCACCCTGTGCCTAGTCTGTGATCCAGAGCTGATCATAATACACGACTTTGAGGTCAACATGCTTGCAGATGCGGGCGCGTGTCTCCTCGAAGGATGAAGCTCTCAAGCCTGTGACATATGTCACACATGCATGTACTGTGTGGACTCCACAGTACCACTACTGGCCACCATGGTACTGCGCATGTGTACACTAGTTGATTTTGCAGCTGCAGGCATCAGAAAGAAGGATCAAGATGTCCAGCCCGTGACGATTACTGTGTGGAGTACTGCACACTACACTGTGCAGTACTCCTCACACATGCAGCTGACACACTAGCTTATAGCTAGTAACTAGCTAGTCATTGTGTATGGTACACATGGCAACTGTACACTAGCTAGTGAGTCAGCTGCAGGACTCGAAATGCCGCCCTTCAGCAATAGCCTGCAGATCATGATCTTGATCAAGGTGCACAAATAGCATTGACGTGGGTACAGGGTGCTTCTGCGGCTGAAGCCAGCAATCTCGTGACCTCCTTCTGACGCACTGATCTGTTCTAGATCTGTGTTACTTCCATTTGGGCACTTAAACCGAATACGGCGAGTTACATGCTTAAATTACCAGCATCAATGGCTTCTGCTTGAGTTCACACCGAGAGGTTGCCGAACTCATCCCAGTGCTTCGGACATCAAGGTTTAGGCCCTTCATCCGGCAACGGCTGTCGCATTCCGGTCTAGTGCACAACTTTACGAAACAGTACTACATAAGGTACGCAAACATCGCAGGCAGAGGCTCATCGCGTCATCGCACAGCAGCGGAGTGCACTCCGTACCACGTGGTACTGTCGGAGGGTACGAGCTGCGAACTTTGCTGGCAGGGGGCTGCACCCCGCAGGATACGCACTGAGGTGCTTGAATCTGATTTGGATCTGGTTATACGCAGGTTATGGGACGTATCAAGGTCGTTTTGGGCTGTCTCGTCCTGATGCTGCTGAGCAGCGTCAGCAGCTCGGACGCAAGATCTGCATCGATTCGAGGCGATGCGGCAGCTGCAAGGCGGCTTTTGGATGCAGGAGGAGACGATCTGGCGGTTGCTGCACAAGCGCCTGCTGCCTGCAACCCTCCTGCAGACAGCAGTACCTTGACTACAACAGGCTGCAGTGCTGGCTGCAAGTCCTGCAAGAAGACCTCTGCTGCCCTCAAGGACTGCGCCTGCTGTATTGAGGGCTACTTACCTTCCAAAAAAGCAAGGCAACCTGTACTGCTTGTCCCCTTGGGTCAATCGCCAGCCTGGCTGGCAGTACCAGATGCACCAAGTGCACCAATGGCCTGACCACCAGCAGCAAGGGTGCAACCACATGCAATGGTGAGTGTGCAAACAGCAGCTGGGTTGCCTAGATAGCAGTTGGGGTGAGAAGACAACTGTTGCTGCTGCTGCTGCTGATGCGGCTGTGCAGCTTGCCCTGCTGGCAGGGAGCTCATGCATGCACCAGTGACCCCGCCTGCATTGTGTGTCTGGCTAACACTGCTGCTGCTGCTGTTGCTATGCTGCTGCTGCTGCTGTGCAGCCTGCCCTGCTGGCAGCGAGCTCATGCAGGCACCAAAAGCAATGCCTGCAGGGTGTATGCTGCTGACTAACGCTGCTGCTGCTGCTGCTGCTGCTGCTGCTGCTGCTGCTGTGCAGCTTGCCCTGCTGGCAGGGAGTTCACGCCAGGCACCAGTGACCCCGCCTGCACTGTGTGTCTGGCTAACACTGCTGCTGCTGCTGCTGTTGCTGTGCTGCTGCTGCTGCTGCTGCTGCTGTGCAGCCTGCCCTGCTGGCAGCGAGCTCACGTAAGGCACCAACAGCACTGCCTGCAGGGCGTGCACTGCTGACTAACGCTGCTGCTGCTGCTGCTGCTGCTGCTGCTGCTGCTGCTGCTGCTGCTGCTGCTGTTGCTGTGCAGCTTGCCCTGCTGGCAAGGAGTTCACGCCAGGCACCAACAGCACTTCCTGCACTGTATCTACTGCTGGTCAACGCTGCTGCTGCTGCTGCTGCTGCTGCTGCTGGCTGCTGCTGTGCAGCCCTGCTGGTAGGCAGCTCACGTCATGCACCGCTGAACCTACCCGCATCGTGTCTGCTGCTAGAAGAATGCTGCTGCTGCTGCTGCTGCTGCTGCTGCTGCTTGCAGCTTGCCCTGCTGGCAGGGAGCGCACACACCAATGTTCCTGCCTGCAGGCTGTGTGCTGCTGACCAACACTGCTGCCGCTGCTGCTGCTGCTGCTGCTGCCGGGACAGTGTATCCTGCCCCGTTCAGCTAGGAGCATCATGCAAGGCACCAATGGCCCTGCCTGTACCGTGTCTGCTGTTGAATAACAATGCTGCTGCTGCTGCTGCTGTGCAGCCTGCCCTGCTGGAAGGAAGCTCAAACCAGGCACCAATGAAACCTGACGGCATCATGTCCGCTGCTGATAAACGCTGCTGCTGCTGCTGCTGTTGCTACTGCTGTCTGTGCAGCCTGTCCTGCTGGCAGGGAGTTCAACGGCAAGGCACCAACAGCACTGCCTGCTCGGTGTGTGCTGCTGACTAAGGCGGCTGCTGCTGCTGCTGCTGCTGCTGGCAGGCAGCTCACGCCAGGCACCAACAGCACTGCCTGCAGGGCGTGCACTGCTGACTGACGCTGCTGCTGCTGCTGCTGTCATGCAGGTTGCCCTGCTGGCAGGCAGCTCACGCAAGGCACCATCAAAGCACTGCCTGCAGGGTGTGTACTGCTGACTGACGCTGCCGTTGTTGCTGCTGTGCAGCCTGCCCTGCTAGCAGGGAGTTCAACGGCACTGCCTGCACGGTGTGCAAGGCAGGCTTCACCTCCCCGGGGGGGGCTGCTGAGCGCCAAGCCCACCTGCACCGCATGCAGGGTGTGTGCTGCTGACTACCGTTGCTGCTGCTGCTGCTGCTGCTGCTGCTGCTGCTGCTGCATTGCAGCCTGCCCCGTTTAGCAAGGAGCTCACGTAAGGCACCAACGGCACTGCCGGCAGGGTGTGTGCTGCTGACTAACGCTCCTGACAAAAGCCGCTGCTGCTGGTTCTGCTGCTGCTTCTGCTGCTGTTGCTGCTGCTGTGCAACCTGCCCTGCTGGCAAGGAGCTCACGCCAGGCACCAACAACACTTCCTGCACTGTATCTACTGCTGGCCAACGCTGCTGCTGCTGCTGCTGCTGCTGCTGCTGCTGCTGCTGATGATGATGATGATGATGCTGCTGCTGCTGCTGCTGGCTGCTGCTGTTCAGCCCTGCTGGCAAGGAGTGCACGCAACGTGCCAATAGCCCTGCCTACAGGGTGTGTGTTGTTGACTTATGCTGCTGCTGCCGCTGCTGCCGCTGCTGCCGCTGCTGCTGCTGCTGCAGCTGCTGCTGCTGTGCAGCCTGGCCTGCTGGCAGGGAGCTCACGCCAGGCACCAACAGTACTGCCTGCAGGCTGTGAGCTGCTGGCTTGACGCTGCTGCTGCTGCTGCTGTTGGCTTAACGCTGCTGCTGCTGCTGCTGCTGCTGCTGCTGCTGCTGCTGCTGCTGCTGCTGCTGCTGCTGCTGTCGTGCAGCCTGCCGTGCTGGCAGGCAGCTCACAAAAGGCACCATCAAAGCATTGCCTGCAGGGTGTGTACTGCTGACTGACGCTGCTGCTGCTGCTGCTGCTGCTGCTGCTGCTGCTGTTGTTTCTGCTGTGCAGCCTGCCCTGCTGGCAGGGAGTTCAACGGCGCTGCCTGCACGGTGTGCAAGGCAGGCTTCACCTCCCCGGGGGGGCTGCTGAGCGCCAAGCCCACCTGCACCGCATGCAGCGGCAACACAACAACGCTGGGAGCCAACAGGGTCCGCTGTGGCGGTGAGTTGTGCGCTTGAGTGGTGATGAATAGGCAGTAAATGCAGCACAGGATGGGCTTGAGTGTCAAGCAGCGTGGGGCCTAGAAACTCTGCGCTGCTGTATCTTTGGTTCCCCAGGAGCTGCAGAGCAAAAGGGTCTGCTGTAGCGGTAAGCTGTGCGCTTTTCTGATGACTAGGCAGCAGATGCAGCGTAGTATAAGCTCAACTGCCAAGAAACTCGCCAGTTGACATTTGAACCAGCATAAACTTGTGCGCTGTGTTGCAGGATATGTGGTGCCGTTTCAGCCTGTTGCTGATGCAGGTAGTTCAAGTGATCATTCTATAACGCTTTGTTTATGACCATCAAAATCGCGACTGCCATCCACTTCCTTTGACGTTGCTTTTTTCGACGCAAGCTCCTGCTCCTGCTGCTGCTGCTGCTGCTGCTGCTGCTGCCACCGCCGCCACTGCTGCTCCTGCTGCGTCTGCTGCGGCTACTCCTGCTGCGTCTGCTGCGGCTACTCCTACTGCTGCTGCTGCTGCTGCTGCTGCTGCTGCTGCTGTGGGTCGCAGCCTGCAAGCCAGGCTTTGGTGGCCTCTCCTGTTACATATGCAACCTTGGTTTCTGGTCCCGTGGGGGCTCATCCAAGTTTGCCAAGTGCCGTGCTTGCCCTGATGGCACGTATTCGCTTATCCGAGGCGCCGCCATGAGGGCCGACTGTGTGAACTTGACGATAGGTGGGCTGATGTTGCTGATGAGTTGCCAGTCACTAGCGCGCCCATGCCCCCGCCACAGCCTGTCCAGCATTGCTTGAAGGCTCGCATTTATGCATTCACTATGCATAGAATCGCCGTTGTATGTTGCCTGCAGGGCAGCTCTGCAAGCTCCACCCTCATCTGGATATGCATAATGCAACAAGATACATGCAGCAGAGCCGCTGCTCAACATCAACACCCGGCAAGCATGATCGGACGCCTCACGCAGCACCCACACGGTCTTCACTCTGCTGCCGTTGCTGCCGTTGCTGCTGCTGCTGCTGCTTCTGTTGCTGCTTCTGTTGCTGCTTCTGTTGCTGCCATTGCTGTCGAACCCGCAGCCGCCAACACGAGCTTCCCAATCGGCCTGAGAACAGATGCAAGGTTTACACTGGCGACTCCTACCTGCAGCAAAGCTTTGGGTGATGCATTGGCTGCAAAGTACAACGGTGAAAAGGGCAAGGCAGCCGCACTCGAATCCCTGCGGCTGAGCTTCGTGACAGAAGTCATCAACTGCACAGAGGTGAGCATTTCTCGATGCGAGTCAGTAGGTCTGCAGCTGTGCATGGTTGCTTTGTGCAGCTGCTGCGGCAACCACAGGATGTGTCGGCTGTTGCGGCCTCGTTGGTTTCACGTCCGCAGCTGCTTGATGCAGCATACTTCGGCATGGAGTGGAGCTGGCAGGCAGCTGCCCTTCGCTGCACCTGTTACTAACACTGTTACTAACACTGTAGTACGCGTGCACCTGTTGCACGTGCTCTGCCACAAACAGTGTGACGTACGACCCATGTAACGTACGACCCTGGCCAGGTGTTCAGCGTGCTAAGTGTGCGTTCGATGCTGCTGCTGCTGTCCATGTGGTGCAGGCTGCAGGATCTGTGCAGGTCTACACGAGCTCTGCCACAAGCAGTGTCACGTACGACCCAACAGCGCGTTCTTTCTCGGCAGCTGCCAGTGCTGCAGCAGTCGGCATTCGCAGTGTCTCCGCCACGCAATGGCCACGTGTTGATGCCTTCAACTTCCTCGGATTGATGGGCGGGGGTGGTGTGGATTGGGCGGCGCTGTTTGGAATATCAAGCGCCCCGGCACCGAGCACATCAGCGGAATACGTGGAGCAGTCCATGACATCTGTGGCTGTGACTCTTGACACGGCAGCAGTGCAGCAGGTTGCCACATAGGGCACCCTGTCCTTTGGAACTGATAACATAACTGTGTCATCTGCAGGTGATGCAGAGCTGACTGAGCTGGGCGGCAGCAGCGGCAGCAGCAGCAGCAGCAGCACGCGCAGCTCTGATGACGAACCGCCAGCTGCAGAGGGTTCCGCATAAGCAGGTACCAAAGCAACGGCAGCTGCATGAATACATGAACGAATGAGCTACCGCATGGTGTGTTTGCACTGCACGCTTCAGCAAGGCTTGTAAGATGAAGTGGTGCCGCCCAGCAAGTTGCAGGGAGCATGTTGCAATTGATAGCATGCTGCACTCGGCAACAGCCGTGATGATGCTGTTGCAGCCTTGCAAGGCTGTGGACAGTGTGCCACCTTCATATACTTGCTGCTGTGTCCATTCCCCTGACACAGGTGCAACCCAGTTCACTCGCAACATCACACAGCCCGGCGGAGGTGCATTCCAGGTCTCTTCCATTCTCACACCACGGAATGGAACAACTGCATGTTGTGGTTGTTGGAAGCCACATTGAGTTGTTGTTACGGCCCACCACATGGGATGGCACTGCTGTGTTGTTATGTCACCAAACGCTTACTAACGAATCAGGGCATGCTGAGCCAGGTTGAAGGTTGTGGTTTTTTATGTGCTGCCTGGCATAAAGGAGCTATCTACTATAATATTGTACTACTGCGTGTTGCGCCGCGTCTCACTAGTGTGTGGCATGGGCGGGCGACCTGTCACTGCGTGGCCTATACTGAGTCGCTTTTGCAGCCCTCGTATATACTTGTGTGTACTTGTGGGCAATGGGCCACCGTGCCGCGGCTCTTGCATCAGACATGATGGTGGATCAAACAGCATATGTCTGTAGACGAGGGCGGTGGGCTGCTGGTCACCACCAGCAGATGTTGAAGCAGATTTGACAGCACAACCCAGCAATCCTTTTGCACAGATGTTTGTGTTTCCATCAGAGAAAGCGGTGATCACAACTTGGGGAGCAGGTGCATCTGCATGTTACAACTTACCTATTTGTAGCTGTGATACTTGTTGGAGTTGTGTCGTTGCTGTGTAGGATTACTGATGTGATGTTGCTTGGGTGCTTGTTTGTGGCTTACACATCTGGGCAGCCATGGTGGAGGATCTTGCTCAGCGCAACCACCATCACGCGTGACCTCTGCTGCCCGCCACAACAATTCAACTGTGGCCTCGTGGTGAGCCGTTCGGCGGCAACTTGCTGAGCAGCGCGGTTGCCAACTGCGGCAGACTGTTGTGGTTCATGGAGTGGCCCCAGAGGCGGTGTTGCTGCATTGCGTGCACTGCCTTTGGCGTATGACGCGTGCTCTCACTGGTTGTGCACACTGTTCTGAGCTGGGTGCTGATCAGCGCTATGCAACATTGACAACCGCTGAGGATGCGTGTCTCGACACAAAGATATGTGTGTGCCTTTGATTCACCACACCATTGCTAGGTGCGCCCCTGTGTTGCCACCGTTGCCATAGCAAAGCACACACCCGGCCCATTGCTCACATGCAAACGGTATACACACGCGGTGCATGCTTGTGCCAAAGAACAGGTATGACAGGAACAACGGTCCCGCGAATCGCCTGCATCTCCTTCGGTGCCTTTGTATGCATGCATGCTGTTTAGTCCCTTGGTATGCCTGCATGCTGCTTCAGTCGCTTAATGTGCCCACAAACTGCCTCGACTCGGTCCGTTGGGGCCAACCCAAGCAGTGCTTTCATGCTGTGTCGGTCCCTTGGTGTGCCTACATGCTGCTTCGGTCCCTCGGTGTGTCTGCAGGTCGGTTGATCCTTTGGTATGCGTGCATGCTGCTTTGATCGCTTGGTGTGCCTGCAGGTCGGTTGGCCCCTTGGTATGCCTGCAAGCTTCAACCATGTGATAGGTCCTTTGGTATGCCTGCAGGTTGGTCGATCTCTGTGCATGCTTGTAGGTTGCGGTGGTCGTCTGCACCTATAGGTGCAGCTACATCTAGCCTACATCTCTGACCTGTTCACTCAGCTTGTCATCATTGCGGTGGTGTTCTTGCATACAATAGACAATATATGCCACATGCTTGTGTGTGGTGCATGTGCGCATGCTTTGTCTAGGCTGTTATGTATGCTCAGACGTGTCTTGCACTTGAGTTGGTATACAGCCGAACAATACTACTCGACTAGCCAACATTTGCCATGGCGTGCCTCTGGTGAGCAACGGGCATGGTGTCCGTGATCCCGAGCCTTGGGCCCTCAGGGTATGCAACATGCCTATGCATCTTTGGTTTGTGAACACCGCATGGCTCTTGTTGAAAAGGGGTGTGACTCCTTCATGAATAAACATCCAGGCTTGTTTGACGGGAAGGCGGAGAGAATCAGAGCCAGTCCGCTACGAGTACTCACTAGTTGTTGGTCCTTTTGTGTCATGCTACTGCCTACGGGCCGCAACCGGGCTTTGGGTGTCGCACCCCCTGAAAGGGGTGCGGCCAGCACCACATTCACCACCGCTACCATCAGGTGGTGCACCACCACCTTGTTTGAGGCACATCAACATTTGCTGGTGTTGTGCCATGGCACACCCTGGCCAGGGCAATGGCATGTTGTTGCCCTGGTTTCCAACGACGCTTGCGTAACAATCTGGTCTATGAATTACCCTGATGGGCTCCACCATCGCACATAGTACAACCGTCACCCTTGAAGGGGTGTGACAGGGAGTTAGGGGAGTCAACGGGCCCTTGCTGAGCCCATCAATAGTTTCAAATCAACAGCAAATGCTTTCTGACAGTTGGTAGCTGACTTGACAGGAACGTTTGTGTGCGTTTTAAGGGGCGTTCCATGTGCTCAACGGTCCTTCACACCACCGTTCCCGAAATTCCAGCAAGGAACTAGGCCTGACTGCAACATGTCATTGCAACCGTTACAACCGGCACAATAAATCACGCAGCCTTGGCGTGCTGATGTGCACGCAGCCAGCTGTCGAGAAATATGAAACTAATCCATACAAAATCAGGATCAATCGTCTGCGTGCCAGCTTCACCTCCTGCGACACAATCAACCGGTGGCCTGCACTCTCACGACATGAACGTGCTTGGGCAAGGCAGCCACATTGGCAGACACCCGGTTCAACAACCACGACACACCACGTCGATATGGAGCCCAGGTGTCGGCATCGGCAGGTGAAGATGCACGGGCCTGGACCCTGCTGCTGTGCTGCTGCTGCACCAGTTGTCCTGCTTGAAGCAGACACGACTTGTGTGAGGGCCCAGTCCAAAATTTTAAAAACACAATAGATCAAACGACTGTGATCTGCTGACTGAAATGCTGACGTTCTGAAGCATGACGCTGTCATTGCGTTACTGCAGGAGTCCCCCTGCAGGGCCTGCAAGCTGCGCTGCAAGCCAGCAGCAGCGACGAACAGCAGCAGCAGCAACTAGACCAGCCAGCGCAGCAGCAGCAGCAGCAGCCGCCACCCCAGAGGCTGCAACGTCAGGGGCAGCAGCAGCAGCGCTGAGGTTCTTGCACAAGGCCCAAGGCCCGCTGTGCATGCCGCACCTGGGGCTGGGCCTTGCAGCATTAGGCAGGTGCGGCTGGAAATGCAGCAGCTAGCCGCCAGCAGCTGCTGCAGCCGCTCCTAGAATGCGCACAGTTTTGCCAGCTGCAGTGCCCATTGCTGACTTGCCTGTGTACGGGGAATACGTCCCCAGCAGGAGCTGCCTGGGGAATCAGCAGCCACAGCAACTGGCTGCGCATGCTGTAACGCTGCATGTGCTTCGCCTCAACCCGCAATCAAGATAACACAAAGCAACTTACGTCCATCACATTCACATGACATATACATAATGACTTCTCAGTGCGCACAAGCTATGCACTCATAGTACAACTCCAGTACAAACTCTTTTGCAATGCGCGCTGAGGCCTGGCCACATCAACCTGGGGCACAGCGCTGACCTGGCAGCCCCATAATTTGCCCCAAAACAATCATTCACAATGTGCAAGCTACTACTGCATGTACTTGACGGCAGCGGCAGGTGACACAACTGACTAAAAAAATGCCGATTGTTGTGCTTTCAAGGCCCGGCTACATCAACCTGGGCCGCAGCTCTGCCCCAGCAGACACCAAAGTGCATTCACACTATGCGTGCACCATAAATACACGACTTCACCACGCACGTGACACTTCGTTTGCCTCTTCCATGTCACTCAGGCCCGGCTACATCAACCTGGGCCACAGCGCTGACCTGGCAGGCGGCGCTGACGTGGAGGCAATGAGGCAGCACTGCTGGCAGGTGCTGGACGAGGCATGGGCCTGCGGCGTCAGGTGAGGCAGGTTTGACCAGGTTTGACCAAGTTTGGCCAGGTTTGACTGCAATACAGTATGCTGACAGCTTGGGCAGGTGGGCCAGGGGAGCGACATCCAGCACTGCTGGCAGGTGCTGCACGAGGCCTGGGCCTGTGGCGTCAGGTGGGGGGTGTTATGTTTGACCAGGTTTGACCGTTGATAAACGTTGCAGCAGATGCCCTACGCCAATCACCAGTGTTCGGTTACCATGTCAGTTCAAGAAGCAGCAGCAGCATTCCCTTTCGGGAAAAATCGTGTAACGTTCGCAAAATCGCTTGCACGCTGCAGGTACTTTGATGCTGTCAGGAGCTACGGGCGTGCTGAGGAGTTCCTCGGGGGCTGGCTGGCAGCAGCAGCAGCACTCCTTCCCTTGAGGCATGAGTGGTGTTTGCCATGATATCTGCTGCACGCATGCAGGTACTTTGACTGACGCCGCCAGGAGTTTCGGGCGTGCCGATTGGTTCCTTGGGGGCTGGCTGGCAGCAGCAGCAGCACTCCTTCCCTTGAGACATGAGTCGTGTTTGCCGTAATGTCTGCTGCACGCATGCAGGTACTTTGACGCTGCTAGGAGCTATGGGCGTGCTGAGGAGTTCCTCGGGGGCTGGCTGGCAGCGCGTGGCATTGGGCCTGAGGAGGTGGTGGTGGGCAGCAAGTGGGGCTACGTGTACACCGCTGGCTGGCAAGGTGCAGTGTACCATAATGCTGTTTGTGTGCAGTTGCGGCTGCGTCGCTGGTGCTGCAACATGTATGCTACACATAGATGTGGCCGGTGCCTGGTGCATTCCTGTGCATGTTGATGAATGTCCTGGCAGTAGGATAGGGGCAAGTGGGTGGCATCGATGTCGAGATGCGTTATCGCGCCTGTGCGGTGGTGGGCAGCAAGTGGGGCTACGTGCACACCGCCGGCTGGCAAGGTGCTTGAATAGATGCGTTTGTGAAACTGCAGCTGTGCCGCTTGTGCTTCAAGGTCTGTCAGTACATCCTGATGCCGTCAGCTGCGTCTCAATTGCATACACCATGCTGGATATGGTCACTGGCTGGTGGATGCCAGGATGCCTTGGGATGTGCCTGGCAGTAGGAAGCGGGCAAGAGGGCGTAATGCACCCCCATGACGTCACCAGTGCTGCTGCTGTGGTAGTCACGTTGCTGCTGCTGCCGCTGCCGCCGCCGCCACTCCTGCTGCTGCTGCTGCTGCTGCTGCTACCGCTGCTCCCTGCAGTGGACACGCAGGGCCAGCCCCACGAGGTGAAGGAGCACACAGCAGCCAACCTGCTGACTCAGGCTGCAGAGGTGAGCGGCCGCCGGTAGCCGCATGCTGCCATGATACTCTGTCATGCAATCATGTCATGTAACCCTGTCATGCCATGCTGTCTGACAACACTCTTTGCTGCGTGCCTTATTGTGCGTTGTTCCTGCCTGTCCAACAAGATCAGCACCTGAGTCCCTTGCTGGTCCTGCACCAGATCCGCCCCGCAACGCATGCATTCACTGCTGCATGCCGTAACATGCCTGTGCCTCTTTGGAGATGCCCTGCCCTGCTGACTTGTACCGGATCCACTTGGCAACACAAGCCTTCACTGCTGCACGTCATAACTTGCGTTTGCCTCTTTGTGCTGCTCTCCTGCGCAGACAGACCATCACCTCGGTCCTGCACCAGATTCAGTCGGTTATACAAGCATTATCTGCTGAGACGCGCTTGCATTCTTGATGTGTTTTGCAGACAGACCAGCACTTAGGCCCCTTCCTAGACCTGTACCAAATCCACCCCACCACACACGCATCAACTGCTGCATGCTGTAACATGCTTCTGCCTCTTTGTACTGCTTTGCTTTGCAGACGGACCAGCATCTAGGCCCCTTCTTAGACCTGTACCAGATCCACTCTGCCACGCTAGAGAGTGGCGTGCTGGCCAATGCTGAGGTGCTGGCAGCACTGGCGCAGCTGAAGGCTGAGAGGGGCTGGGCGCTAGGCCTATCGGTGTCTGGTGCGTGTGCATCACAGTTTCATTGAAATATTCAAGCATGCTCTCAAATGTACACCTGCTAGCGGCATTCTCAGACACACCACCCAGCATGTCAATTTGCCCTGCTGCTCACTCTCCCGCCGCTGCCTGCCTCAGGCGAGCAACAGGCTGCAGCCATCCAACAGGCGCTGACTGCTCACTTGTCACTGTTGCATCACAATAACTGCCGCACGACTGCCTTCTTGCTGCGCCCTGCTGCTGCGCCGCCACCCACTTGCTGCTGCAGGCGAGCAGCAGGCTGCGGTCATTCAGCAGGCGCTGCAGGCGCAAGCTCCTGACGGTCAGCTGCTGTTTGACAGCGTGCAGGCCACCTGGAACCTGCTGGAGCAGTCCGCAGGTGTGTACAGGAACGATGTTATGCAGTAATGCATGGTTAACACCTTCAACCCAATGCTGGATGGCAGCAGTGTTTGATGCAGCGCACGCGCATAAGGAACAGAATGACGGCGCAAGGCACCTGCACCAGGATCAGGATCAGGCGTGAGTTGCACTTGCATAGCATCACGAACACACCAAGCAACACACCTGCAGCGGTGCAGCCAGCGCATGTTGAAGAATAAGCACATTGAGTCGTTTATGTTATGGCTGTGGTGTTGTACCCTGCTGCCGCAGGTCCTGCTCTGCTGGCCGCCCACCAGGCAGGCCTGTCAGTCTGTGCAAAGGAGGCAATGCCGCATGGTCAGGAGGCAGCTTGATGTTGTCCAACCTCTGTGTGGTTGGTTTTTTCAGAACAGACGCATGTGGGTCCTGGCACCATCTCAAATCGTGTGTTGCATCTGCTGCTGCAGGCCCTGCGCTGCTGGCCGCCCACCAGGCAGGCCTGTCAGTCATCATCAAGGAGGCCATGGCCAATGGGCGGCTCACTGCCCGTAACAGCGACCCTAAATTCGCATCACGGCTGGTGCTCTTGCAGGACACGGCGCAGCAGGTGCGCAGCAGCAGCAGCAGCAGCAGCAGCAGCACGCAGCCCCTATGTCAGCCTAGCTGCGTCATTGTAGGTTGGGGCGCCGAACAGTCGCACAGCTCTGCAGGCTAGTAGGCTTGTACATGTGTGGCGTGCACACCTCCATCCTGCAAGCAACGCTGTACAGCCTGGAGCACGTGTGTTGCCAGCTGTTCCTGGCCTGAACGCTTCCTGCCGCAGGCGGCGCCTGTGGCGGTGTAAAGAAACCTAGCACTGTGCACCATGCTCAATAGTACATCACCTTTGGGACGCCCTGTTTGTGCTGCCTACGCCGCCCAATTCTGCAGTAGGACACCACAGTAGATGCACTGGCGCTGGCCTGTGTGCTGCAGCAATTACTCAACCCCATGGTGCTCACACCACTTCTTTCTGTGCTGCCCTTCTCAATCCTGCAGTACGACACTACAGCAGACGCGCTGGCGCTGGCCTGTGTGCTGCAGCAGCCATTCAGCCCCATGGTGCTCAGTGGCGCAGCCAGCCCGCAGCAGCTGCGCAGCAACTTTGCTGCAGTGGAGCTGGCAGAGGAGCTGCCGCAGGAGATTGTGCAGCAGCTGCTGCAGCAGATGGTGCAGCCTGCCGAGGAGTACTGGAGCCAGCGCTCGCAGCTGGCTTGGAACTAGCCAGGACAGCACGTGGTAGTGATGTGGTGTAGTCTGGCCGCGCCGCAGAGCTGCAAGTCTGGCGGTAGTGCTAGTTGTGGTGTGTATATCATGTGGCAATAAGGAGCACGGCATTCTGGGCAGTGAGATACTGTCGTGGGAAGCAGCCTTGTGCCAGTAGAGCTGGCAGAGGAGCTGCCAGGAGAAGTGGCGCAGCAGTTGCTGCAGCAGATGGTGCAGCCTGCTGGGGAGTACTGGAGCCAATGCTCACAGCTAGCTTGAAACTAGCCTCAAAAAGCACATGCCCGGAAGTGCTGTGTTGTCTTGCTGTAGAGCTCTAAGTCTGGCGACACTTGAAGTTGAGGTGAGTATACCTCAGCGGGGCAGCCAGCCCGCAGCAGCTGCGCAGCAATCTCGCTGCAGTAGAGCTGGCAGAGGAGTTGCCTCAGGAAATTGTGCAGCAGCTGCTGCAGCAGATGGTGCAGCCTGCGGGGCAGAACTGGAGCCAGCGCTCGCAGCTCGCCGTGAGTTTGTGTGCAAGAAGCTCAACACAGTACATGCTTGCGTGCCGTGCACTTGTGCTCTACAGCACTGGGCTTGTGATACTGCCAGCTGTGGTGAGTGTCATGCCATGATGGTGACTGAGACTACAACGGGACATGGGATTCGATGGTGTAAGGGGCTAACAGGAGCAGCAGTGGAAGTTGATGAAGCCAAGCTGCACCGCCTCTGCTGTGACCTCACTCCACTCTGGGTGGTTCTTGCGAGTACTTCGTACATTTAGGTGTCCGGGCCATCGCGAGTCTTCCTCTAAGTTCTTGTTAGACAGTTAAATAACTTATACATAATAACAAATATGCACATTCCGCAGCGCACATGCGGCTGTATGTTGAAGCGGGCCGGACATTGTCACACACACTGGCTCCTAACTGAACTCGGGCAAGAACTGCAGCGACTTGTGTGCTTCACCCAGCTTACTGTGCAGCCATTCAGTGTTTTCAACTGTTTGTTGGTTCAGCTTGTTCGCAAGGAGACCGGTCAATCGCCTTCGCCCATTCAACAGCATTTTCCAACACACCGGGCCGCTAAACTGCTGCTCGCTGGATGAAGCTGAGGTCAACGATATGCAACATACATTTAAGTAAAACCACGGCGATCCCTGCGCGGGAGAGCCGCTGCTAGCTGCCATGAGCAGCAGGAACTGCTGCTTGCTGTGGCTCGCAGCTTTGTGCCTGCTGTTCGCGGTTCAGTCCTCGAACACAGTCGCAGCTGCTCCTTCAGCGCTCGGAGCTACGGGCGGCAGCAGCAGCAGCAACAGCAGCAGCAGCAGCAGCAGCAGGTCACCCCTGCCACAGTCATGCCCTGGAGTATCCAACGGTGTCTGCGGCAGCAGCTGCCAGCTGTACTTGTGTGAGGCGCTTGCCACTTTCTATAAAGTAACAAATAACGTGTCAGACCCATGGGACAAGGAGTATGGATGGCAGCGTGTGAAGAGCACGCCTTGCAGCAAGCTTGTGACACCTGTAGCAGCAGCAGGATCACCTGCCTATTGCCGGTGGTGGGGTATCACCTGCTGCCAGGCAGCGGATGTGGCAAAGGGAGACTGCAGCGCTGTGCATGGCATCAAGGCGATTGACCTGCCGATGTGAGTAGCAGTCTGGCTGGCAGGGCTAGCATTATGTGCGGTTATGCATCTACTGTCACTCATTGGCATTGGGAAGGTGGCCTCCACAGCATAAAGAGTTGCAGGTCACACATCACAAGCACAATGGGATATGATGCGTACTCAAAGTGCACATTGCATCCACAGCAGCAGCAGCAGCAGCAGCAGCAGCAGCAGTGCAGACTTGACAGCAGGGACTGGGACGTAATGCAACAAGCGCGCTTCATGGCTTGTGTGGAGCAGCAGTACTGTTAGCAGCAGCAGCAGTAACCTCGCGCTGGCGCTGCTGCAGACGCTTGCAGCAGCAACGGCACCCCTTGTTTCCAGCACTGCAGCCAAACACCACGCACCAACCTACTGCTACCTTCCGCTGCCAGACTGTAACCTGCAATGGTGTACCGTACTGCTCTGTACCGCAGCAACAATTTGAATGCCAGCCTGTCCAACCCAGGCATGGTCAGCAGCCTGTTATCCATCCACGCCTGTGGGCTGACTGTGCTCAATCTTGAGGCCAACAATTTGGCTGGAAGCATTCCCGAGCAGTACTCGCAGCTGGTGAACCTGAAGGTCCTCAACTTAGGTGAACAGCAGCAGCAGCAGCAGCCGCAGCATGGCGTGGGGGCGTTGGGCAGGCGTGCAACATGCGTGTAACAGACGTGCAACAGGATCTTGCAGCAACTGTTGAAAGCAGGCACTGTTGCGGGCTGACTGTGCTCAACACCGTCTGCTTCGCACTAAACAGCTGCGTTCTGTGACTGCCCGCTCCGCCCACCTCTGCAGCCGCGTGCTGGGTGTCAGGCACCATCCCCGCTGCCCTGTCCAAGCTGCGCAACCTCACCTACATCAACTTGTCCAACAACTGGATGAATGGCCCGCTGCCCGGCTGGCTGCACACGCTCAGCAAGCTGCAGCACATCAACCTGGGCACACAGTTTGGAGGCAATGAAGGCAGCGAGGAGCTCTTAGGGCTGACTGGGCAGCTGCCGCAGCAGCTGGGGCAGCTGAAGGGGCTGCGGCAGTTGAACCTGGAGATGAACTCGCTCAGTGGGGAGCTGCCACCCACCCTGTGCAGCGGTGAGCGGAGAGTGGGTTGATTTGTGGTTCTGCCGCACTGCTGCCGAACAGCTGGTACGCAGCATGTGTAAGATGAAGTTTGTTACTGCATTGCTGGAGATGATTTCTCAGTGGGGAGCTGCCACCCACCCTGTGCAGCGGTGAGAAAAGCATGGTTTCAAAAGTGCTTTGAGCAGGCAAGCACCAATGCAGCAGACCGTTGATGCAGCGTGTTCTCTAGGTGTTTGTCTAGGTCTGCTGATGCGCTGCTGTGAGTCTGGACAGCCAACTGCTGCTGCTGCTGCTGCTGCTGCTGCTGCTGCTGCTGCTGCTGCAGATGCCAGCGAGTTGGCAGTGCTGAATGTGCGCGTGAACCTGCTGGACGGCCCGGCAAGTGTGGTGGAGCGCTGCAGGAAGCTGATGCAGCTCAACCTGGCCAGCAATGCACTCACAGGCCCACTGGTGAGAAGGGTTGGCTAGTCGGTTGTGTGAGTCATGTTATGTTATGTCACATGACATATGACATCTCATGAACTAGCCGCACAGGCGTGGTGGAGCGCTGCAGGAAGCTGATGCAGCTTAATCTGGCCAGCAATGCACTTATAGGGGCACTGGTAAGGGGGGCAGTGGCTTGAGGACACGCAGCAGCACCAGACGGAATGCCTGCACGGCTTTTGGAGATCAGCGCTGCTTGCTGAGCCAGTTGTGGATGAAGTGGCAGCGCAACTGATTGAATATTCTGGCACCTGAGCTGGACGCAACTGCCTGCAAAGCTGCCGAAGCTAGCTGCAACCGCCTAGCACATACCCAGCCACCACTGCCTTGCTGCACCTTGCACACACCTGACGTAACTGCCGGTTCTGTTCCTGACACGCAAATCGCTGCCTGCTGCCTTTTGCGCTTTGTATTATTGCCGTTTCTGCAGCCTGCCAGCCGCGATTGGAGCGAGCTGACCACCTACAGCGCAGCAAACAACGGCTTCAGTGGGTCATTTCCCAAGGCGCTGGCGCTGTATGCACGCAACCTGGAGCACCTGGACATATCCGGCAACGCCTTGACTGGCCAGGTGTGTGTATCTGTTATGTTATGTCACATTTTACATGACGTGTGATGGTCACATGTCATGACATGTCATATGGCATGTGACATGTGACAGTGTTGCAAGAGGCGCTCGCGCTGTATGCACGCAACCTGGAGCACCTGGACATATCCGGCAACGCCTTGACTGGCCAGGTGTGTGTATCTGTTATGTTATGTCACATTTTACATGACGTGTGATGGTCACATGTCATGACATGTCATATGGCATGTGACATGTGACAGTCTTGCAAGAGGCGCTCGCGCTGTATGCACGCAACCTGGAGCACCTGGACATATCCGGCAATGCGTTGACTGGTCAGGTGTGTGTAACTGGTATGGTGTGTCACATGTTATGTGACATGTCATGATCGCACGTATGGTATGTAAACCGACATATGACTTGCAACCGTGCCAGACGCGCTCACTCTGTATGCACCTAACCTGGAGCATCACGACATCTCCGGCAACGCGCTGACTGGCCAGGTGTGTGTGGAGTTGTTGTGATTTGTCACTTGACATAACATATAAAGAGTTCATGGTTTGCTTGGAGGCGCTCGCGCTGTATGCACGCAACCTGGAGCATCAGTACATCTCAGCGCTCTGACTGATCAGGGATGTGTGAAGGTGAAGGTATGACGCATGACCCACAAGGTAGTGGCAAGAGGCGCTGGCGCTGTATGCACGCCTTACCTGGGGCGCCTGGGCACGCCTGGCAACACGCTGACTGATCAGGAGTGTGTAGGTGTTACGTTATGACAAATGACATTTAATCCATAGCTTAACAGGAGGCGCTGGCGCTGTATGCACGCCTGACCTGGGGCGCTTGGGATTGTCTGGCAACACGCTGACTGGTCGCGTGTGTGTAGGTTGTAAGTAACAAGCCTTGTCCACTTGCCTGCCTGTCCTGCACCTCTGCTTGTTCCTGCAGCTTTCGCCGATGATTACTCTGCTCAGCAGCCTGCAGTCCCTCAACATCAGTAGGTTGATACAAACCAACTCTCATGTTTCACTGAACCCTGCCTGCCTGCCTGCCTGCCTGCCTGCCCTGAACCCTGCACTATCTCCCCTTACAGCTGCCGACCGTGATCACGCTGCTCAGCAGCCTGCAGAGCCTCGACATCGCCCACACTGTTAAACATTTGCCCACCTGCCTGCATTATACGCTGCATCTCTGCTTGCTTCCGCAGCTGCCGACCGTGATCACGCTGCTCAGCAGCCTGCAGAGCCTCGACATCGCCGACAACCAGCTCAGTGGCACACTCAGTGGGGATTTGTACTACCTGCCTGCGCTGGCTCAGCTGGACGCCTCCAACAACAACTTTGTGGGCACCATTCCTGCGGCGATTGGGTGAGTTGAAGGATGCTGCGATTCTCCTTGTCACTGGCAGGGCTGAGTCATTGCTGCTGTTGACTTTGAATTGGTGTGTGTTGCGTGGGCACAACATACTTTCCTCCTCAAGTTTGGCTGCGTTGGGTGCCGGCACAAAAGGGTGCTCAGCGGTGACCTGTACTACCTGCCCGCGCTGGCGCAGCTGGATGCAAGCAACAACAACTTTGTAGGCACCATCCCTGCGGCGATTGGGTGAGTGCAGGGCCGCTGCAAGCTGTTTTGTTGCTGGCAGGGCCAGACTGTGCTGTGTTCATGTTACGATGATGTCTACAGCCGAGGTGAGACAAATATTTTCACATGTTTGGCTGGTGTTGGCGGCCTGCATGAGTGTGCGCCCTGAAGCACGGCATGGACGTGCAATGCGGTGAATGCTTTCCAACGAAAAGCTGCTGCTGCTGCTGCTGCCGCTGCTGCTGCTGCTGCTGCTGCTGCTGCTGCAGGCTGTCGTACAGCTTGGAGGACGTTGACCTGAGCAACAACACAGAGCTGACGCTACTCCTACTGCTACTCTTGCTGCTTGTGCTGCTGCTGCTGCTGCTGCTGCTGCTGCTGCTGCTGCTGCAGGCTGTCGTACAGCTTGGAGGGCGTAGATCTGAGTAACAACACGGGGCTCACCGGGCAGCTGCCGCCTGAGATCGGCCTGCTGGCCAGATTCAATTCTTTCAAGGGCCGCAACACCAGCATGTCCTGTGCAGGTGACCTGATCTGAATTTTCGCATTTACCTGATCTCAATGCAATGAGTTAATGCTGGTTTGGTTGCTTCGCTTTTTAAACGGAATTATACCAGCATATCCTGCACAGGTGGCCTGCTGCTGCTGCTGCTGCTGCTGCAGCTGCAAGTTCATGGCACGCTTCTCTGCACTGTTTGCTGACGTGGCTGACATGCTTGCTTGTAAGCTTGCGCTTCTTCAAGGCCAGCAGCAGCAGCAGCAGCATGTCCTGCGCAGGTGAACGTCCTCCACTCGAGTCATCATGCATGCATGCGCTCTCAACTGCCTGCAACTGTTAAAACTTCAAGATGCACGCATCATCCGCCGTTACAATGTGACAACCAACTCCACCTGCACAGACCAAAGCTAGTGCTGGCACTTGCAGCACACAACAGAACTGTGATTGCCTGATTGCTGATCTGTTGAACCTGCAGGCATCATCCGGCCGTACAACGTGACCACAGCACTTTTTGCTTCTGCTGTTGCAGTCTGCATGCATGTGCACACTCACATGCCTGCACCTGCTGACCTGCCATACTTGCAGGCATCATCCGGCCGTACAATGTGACAACCAACTCCAGCTGCACAGACCAAAGCTAGTGCTGGCAATTGCAGCACACAACAGAACTGTGATTGCCTGATTGCTGATGTGCGCGCGCGTGCATACTCATACTTTTGCAAATGTTGTTCACCAAACTTGCAGGCATCATTCGGCCGTACAACGTGACAACCAACTCCAGCTGCACAGACCCGCGAGAGTGCACCACGCCAGAGACGATCGGCAACGCCTCTGACGCTGGCGTGCTGTGCGCGCCGGAGCAGCTGCTGCCGTGCTTCCTGCGCTTCTCTGATTGGATGGTGCCACGCGACGATGCCAGCAACATGCGATGCAAGGTGGGGGAGAGAGATATTGATGTAGCGCCATGCGCGGCAGACTGTGAACCATGATGGATGCTTCTGTGCCAGGAGTCAGCATGTGTCAGGATGTGTCTGAGGTGTTATGTTTGACAGGTTGGTCAGGTTTCTCGGGTTTTGTTGGGTGTGTCGGGCGTGTTTGGTGTGCTGTACGGCCCGGGGCAGCTGCTGCCGTGCTTCCGCTTGCATTTCTCTCATTGCATGCTGCTGCTGGTGCTGCCGATGCTGCTGCCGCTGTCGCCGCTGCTGCTGCTACTGTTGCCGCTGCTGCTGCTGCTGCTGCCGCTGCCGCTGCTGCTGCCGTCAGGTCATCCTGCGCAGGGAGCCTGACAATGCGCAAGAGGCCTGCGCTGCAACGAGCGCTGTGGGGCTGGGGGATCAGGCCGGGCTGCTGCCAGACATCACACTAACATGCTTGCTCACCAGCCTCTGTCTTGTTCCTGCTGCAGGTGCTGCTTCTACGACGACGGTGGCACCTGCTCTCTGCCAGCATGCATACTCAACCTTCTTCGTCTTCTTTCTCTACTGCTGCTGCTGCCGCCAGGTCATTCTGCGCAGGGAGCCTGACAATGCGCAAGAAGTGTGCGCTGCAACGAGCGCTGTGGGGCTGGGGGATCAGGCCGGGATGCTGCCAGCCATCTGGCCTGATCAGGCTGAGCAGGAGTGGAGCATTGATCCCAGCTACTACCAGTACCAAGTCTGCGAGTGTTTGTTCGTGAGTGCCTTCTGCAGTTCTGTCGGCCGGGGTGTGGTAAGGAGGCTGCAGCAGCATGCAATAGCAGCAGAAGTAGCAGCAGCAGCAGCAGCAAGTGCTGGTTGCGAGTGATGGATGCGTGAACAGCATGCACTGGGCAATTGTGCAGACATCTGCTGAAGCAGTGGCAGCAGCAGTAGCAGCAGCAGCAGCAGCAGCAGGCAAAGAAGATGATGACCTATCCAGGGAGGTTTTTGCATGGTGCTCGTTAGTGCCAGCTCCATGACAAGGGTTGGCCAGTGGCACCGGCTGCAGCACGCAAGTGCAAAATATGCACATTGGTGTTGCTGCACGCCACACCATAGCCTGGCGTGCGCTAAACCGACATGCCTCTGTGCCACCTGACGCTGCTGGCAACCCTCTACAAACCCTTGCACACCTGCCACTCAAACGTCAAACCTGCACCTGCGCAGGGATACGAGCCGAGCTGGGACGCCAACCGCACCACGCTCACCTGCGTACAGCACTGTTTTTGCATCCTGCAAGTCATGCCACCGCCTGGCTTGTAGCAACAGTTGTATCTGCCGACTGCCATTGCTGATGGCCCCTGCACATGCTTGCCATGCTTTGTATTCACCAGGGATATGAACCAAGTTGGGACGCCAACCGCACCACGCTCACCTGCGTGCGCTCCAATGACAGCAGCCGCAACCAGCTGCAGGCGGTCATCCTTGGCACTGTCTTTGGAGTGGCTTTTGTTCTGGCAGGGCTCTTTGCCTGGCTCGTTTATCTGAGGACAAGACCAAGGTGGCTAAGAGAGAGGCAGCAGCAAGCCAAGCGGCTGAAGGGTGCGCCAGTTGCATCGAGGCTCGGAGATAAGGCGTCGGTCAGCATTGTAGTGACGGATGTGAAGGTGAGGGTTTTGGTGGTGGGGTTTTGTTGCTCGGGGCTTTGTGGCTAGAGGTTTTTGTAGAAGTCAGCGTGGCCTTTGTGCTGCCGGGGCTCTTTACCTGGCTTGTTATCTGAGGACGAGGCCCAGGTGGCTAAGAGAGAGGCAGCAGCAGGCCAAGCGGCTGAAGGGTGCGCCGGTGGCATCAAGACTCGGAGACAAGGCGTCCGTCAGCATCGTGGTGACAGATGTGAAGGTAAGGGTTGGCGGCGTATTTTTGTTTAGTGCGTGGTAGGGTGGAGACGAGGCGTAAGCTGCAGGCAGTCATCCTGGGCAATGTTTTTGGAGTGGCTTTTGTGCTGGCGGGGCTGTTCGCCTGGCTGGTGTACCTCAGAACGCGCCCGCGGTGGCTGCGGGAGAGGCAGCAGCAGGCCAAGCGGCTGAAGGGCGCGCCAGTTGCATCGAGGCTTGGAGATAAGGCGTCGGTCAGCATCGTGGTGACAGATGTGAAGGTGAGGTTTGAAGGAGTGGGGTTTTGTGCTCAGGACTGATTGGTTGAAGGGCGCGCCAGTTGCTTAGAGGGTGGGGCACAAGGCGTCGGTCAGAATGGTGACAGATGTGAAGGCAGGGTTTTGGGTGGCGGGGGTTTTGTGTTGAGGACTGAGTAGCTGGAGGTAGGTTTGAGCTGCTGAGGGGTGACAGATGTGAAGGTGAGGCTTGAGTTTGCAGGGTTCTGTGTGGAAGGGTTTGGTAGCATGATAGGAGCATTGCAATGCCGTGGGGTGCTGCCTCTTGAGCCTGCAGCTGCCGGCGGACGTGGCCGCGGCTGTGCTGCTTGCACGTCCTCAGCGCAGTCACAACCTGCTGCTGCTGCTGCTGCTGCTGCTGTTGCTGCTGCTGCAGGACTTCACCGAGCTCACGCGCAAGTACCCTCAGCTGATGTCCAAGGCCATGGGCAGCCACAACAGCATCCTGCGCAAGGTGAGAGGCTGAGCAGCATCCCAGGTGTTACTGCTATGGCTGAATTGGTGAATTTAATGATCAGTTGTGATAGCAACCCTCTCAACCGCAACAGCATTTTGCGCAAAGGTGAAAACCGAATAGCAGCATGCTGCAGCCACAACACCACACACACAGCAGCATGCTGGCAACCTGCAGCCACAACAGCATCCTGCGCAAGGTGAGCAGCTGAACAGTATGCTGACACAGCCGGATGTTTTGAAGCAAAACTCTGCAGCATCTTGCAGCCACAATAGCATGCTGCCGCCAAGGCTGCATATGCCACAGGCTGAATTCCTGCAAGCAGCAACTTGCATCTTGCAGCTACAACTGCATCTGGTGCACGGTGAGTCAGATCTGCCATTTGGCAAGTGCTGCGGCACAGTGTGGCCCATTTGAAGCGCCGCTCGTGCCAGCTGCTACGAAGCTGCCTGAGGAGGTGCCGCTCAGCTGCAGCATGGTCTAGCATAAACAAGCTAAGCACGCTTCCTGCCCAAAACTACCACGAAAGCAGTATGACACACAGCCTTCACAATAACCATGAGTCATCTCTGAAGCCTGGCAGCCATTGTCCCATCCTTCATATGATGCTGGGCAGGGGTGCCACAGCCACGCAGGTTATGTGCTGGACCAGGAGGGTGACAGCTGGTGCATCGCCTTCCATGACGCGCTGGATGCTGTGGCCTTCAGCCTGCAGGTGAGCTGCTGATTGTACTGCAGTCACAATCAACCCGCATGTTGTGCTGCATGCTGTGTCAGCTTCCATGAGTTTGTGCTGCAGTTATTCTGCTATGATATCAGGCACGTAACGCTTAGCTTCATATTCACAATCTTTGCCATGAACAGAGCGTTTGCAGATCAGTATAACTTGATTCGTGGCAGCTGCGTTGGCCAGCCGCATCCGCTCATATGATGCTGTAAGTGAAGCCACGCCACATGCCAAATGCTATCTTTTGTCACCGTTGCTGTGTATGCTGCATATACAGGTGCAGCAGGCGTTTGCGCAGCTCAAGGTTTGGGGCATCCGCCCCGGCGAGCAGCTGCCCCCTGAGCTGCAGCAGGCGTACATACGCATCTTTAGCAACTCACCACGCCATGCTGCCGTCACATCCAGAATGATGCTGAGCATTCTGGCTTATGCTGTGCAGGTGCTGCAGGCCTTCCCGCAGCTCAAGGCCTGGGGCATTTGCCGAAATAATGCTGCAAGCAAGCTAAGCCACATGCTGCTCCTGCCGCCTTGATGCCGTTTGCCATGTATGCTGCGTATACAGGTGCAGCAGGCGTTTGCGCAGCTCAAGGCCTGGGGCATCCGCCCAATGGATGCTGCCAGCAAGCTAAGCCGTGTGCTAACACTTTCACCCACATGCAATCGCCACATGCTGCGCAGGTGCAGCAGGCGTTTGCGCAGCTGAAGGCATGGGGCATCCGCCCTGGCGAGCAGCTGCCACCTGAGCTACAGCAGACAGACAGCACTCTGTTTGGCCGCTTCTGGCAGCGCACCAACACCAGCAGCAGCATATCATCTGCTCCCGCGCTGCACGGCAGCAGCACACATTCTGGCAGTGCTGCTGAGCGCTCGGGCCGCACCGCAAGCGCCTCAAAACAGCAGCAGCAGCAGCTGCTGCAAGCTGATGACATGGCAGCGGCGGCCAATTTGGTGCGGCGCAGCGCAGCCAGTTTTACGAGTGGCGTCGGAAGTGGCTTGATGGGAGGGACCAGTAGCTTTAGCAGTGGCCGTAGCGGCAGAGCTGAGGCACTTGGGCTGTATCCTTCAGTAAGGCTTGATTTAAATGTGTCAGTAGATGATGTTGAGCGGCAGCAGCGGACCGCACATGTGGGCACACACGCAGCAGCAGCAGCAGGGGCGTCCAGCAGAGCAGCAGCAGCAGCTGCACATGACAGCAGCAGCAGGGCAGCAGATCAGGATGGGGTGCTGCAGCTGCCGGCAGACGTGCACCGCTTGCGCGATGACTCAGCATCTGAGCAGCGGCAGAGTCAGCAGCAGCGGCTGAATCACTCCGACGGCGGCGCCAGCCGCATTCCCTCTAGCCACAGCAAGGATGCTGCAGCTGCTGCTGCCATGCAGCAGCAGCAGCAGCAGCAGCAGCAGCAGCATGAGGGTGACACCTGGCAAGGGCCGAACCACAGCTCTGCTGCCCCCTGCTGGGTGGCAGCCGGGCAGCAGCAGTCCCACAGTGCGCCTCTCAGCGGCAGATCGTCATCCGGAGTGCCTAGCATAACACATGAAGGCGGCGGCACTGGCACGATGAGCACACAAGTCAGCACGTATAGCAGTATGGAGCGCCAGACCTCTCATGAAGGCAGTGGGATGCGGCTTTGGAGCGCCTCAGGTTTAGCGCTGAGGTTCTCCAGAACCCTAAGTAGGGCTGCTCCGGCTGTAGGTGGTAGCGGGAGGCTCACGCCGCCAGGGCATGCAGCGGTTCTGCAGGGGCTGCAGGCTCCGCTGCAGATGGTGCGCGTGGTGGTGAGGATTGGCGTTGCTACGGGGCCGCTGACGGCTGGCAGCGACGTGGCAAGCTGTGCTGTCAAGGACCGCGCGAAAGGTAGGAGCTCAGCCTTGTGTATGGTTGGGTGTGGTTGCCGGCTGTGCTTCGTCAGTTGTCCAGAAAACGCCGAGATGCATGTTGTGGTGCATTGTGTCTTTGCTGCACATCGTGGCCTGGTCTGTGGCTGCTCATGTGTGTGGTGGTGAGGATTGGCGTGGCTACGGGGCCGCTGACGGCTGGCAGCGACGTGGCGAGCTGCGCTGTCAAGGACCGCGCAAAAGGTGCGGCGCCATGTGTGTGGCTAAGGCCTTGCAATGTGAGAAAGTACAAGATGCTTGTGGATCTGCTGATGCATGTTGCGGCGTGTTCTGCAGTTGCTATTGTTGCTGTGGTTTGCACGGTGTGCCGCGGTCTGTTGCTGCTCATGTGCGTGGTGGTGAGGATTGGCGTGGCTACGGGGCCGCTGACGGCTGGCGGTGACGTGGCGAGCTGCGCCGTCAAGGACCGCGCCAAAGGTGGCGCACCATGTGTATGGTTGCGTTTTTTTCGCAGGTCGCATGGTATCTGGTGTGCCACTCGTCCTGAACATACAAGGTGCTTGCAGACTTGCTATGCATAACAAAGTGAATGCTGTCGCCGTGTTGTTGGTGACGTGGCAAGCTGTTCTGTCCGTGTTGCTGCAGTGCTGCTGAGTGGCGTCGCCAACGGCAGCCAGGTCCTGCTGGACAAGGCCAACTCTGAAACTATGTGCTAATCCAGCACAATCAGGAAATCACTGCTGCTTGGTGCCTGCCTGCAGAGCTGCTGAGTGACGTGGCCAATGGCGGCCAGATCCTGCTGGATGAGCCCACCTTCAGCCTGGTCAAATGCACACACTAAACCCCCAACGACACTATTATTGCCGCCTGCCTTGCACTGCAGAGCTGCTGAGTGATGTGGCCAATGGCGGCCAGATCTTACTCGATGAGCCCACCTTCAGCCTGGTCAACATTCTAACACTTCACTGCTGACCGCATGTTTGCTTTGCGATGTCTCTACTTGTGCGTCTGCAGAGCTGCTGAGTGACGTCGCTAACAGGGGCCAGATCCTGCTGGACGAGCCCACCGGCAGCATGGTCAAACAACCATGCGCTAACCAGCCTACATCTCTGCTGCCTGCATTTGAATATTACTGCAGAGCTGCTGAGTGACATGGCCAATGGCTAGATCCTGCTAGACGACCCACCTCCAATTTTGAGATCACACCACACGCACTCATGCAGCCTGATGTTTGCTGCCTGCCGTTGTTGCTGCAGAGCTGCTGAGCGATGTGGCCAACGGCGGCCAGATCTTGCTGGATGAGCCCACCTTCAGCCTGGTCAAAGACTCCCTGGCGGTGCTGGGCACGGTCAACGATGGCGGCTATGATGATGCACTGCTGCAGGACCTGATGCGGGGCCAGGTCGTCGAAAAGATGAAGCGGCAGGTGGCCTGTGCAGCGCTCTGCGTCAGGTGGGCAGGCGAATGTGCTACTTGTGAAGCGGAGTGGTTGGCATGGCTGTTGCGCGCTGCTATGTTTGGTGGCCGTGTTTGTCACACATGCTCAACCGCCGCTGCTGCTGCTGCTGCTGCTGTTGCTGCTGCAGGCCTTCTGCCGCGTCCTTTGCAGGATGCTTCAATTTCAGGGACGTCAGCCACGACAATGACACACATGCTGTCAACTGCTGCTGCTGCTGCTGCAGGCCTTCTCCCGCCTCATTTGCAGGATCATTTGACTTCAGGGACGTGAGCCATGACAACGATGCAATGGTGGCTCACATGGGGGCTTTTGAAGTGCCAGGCTTCAAGGGCCTCACAGCAGAGCCAGCAGCAGCAGCAGCGCCAGCAGCAGGGCCGGCAGCAGCATCAGGGCTGTCACCCACTGCGTCATTCTCAGCAAAGAAGCAGCCACGCTCGCCGAGTGCGGCTGCAGCAGCAGCAGCAGCAGCAGCAGGGCCAGCAACAGCAGCAGCAGGTGGTGCCAGGCACGCCACGGTTGTTGTGGACAAGCGGCGGAAGAGCATCAGTGCAGATGACAAGCAGTCAGCAGCGACTGCTGCTGCTGCTGCTGCTGCTGCTGCTGCTGCTGCTGCTGCTGCTGGGGCTGCTGTGGACAAGCGGCGGAAGAGCATCAGTGCCGATAACACACAGGCAGCGGCAGCAGCAGAGGCGCAGCCTGCCGATGGGGAACCCCGCAAAAGCAGCCCACGCGCAGCACAGCAGCAGCAGCAGCATTCACTGCTACCGCTGAGGCAGCGCAAGAAGCAGAAAGACGAGTCGCAGTTGCTGCACGTGTACAGCATTGCAGCGCCAGGCATGCGGCGGGCGGCTGAGTCCACGCAGGAGCTTGCTGCGTGTGCTGCGTGGACTGCTCCTATCAACATGAAGCGCGGGTGGAGGCAGAAGCAGAAGGGCTTCTTTGATGCGCCGGGTGAGAGGGCCCTGGCAAGTGCAGCGCTGTGGTGTTTTGTCAGCGTGTTGTTGTATGCAGCGGTCGCGCTGCGCTTGCTTTGCGATGAATGCAGCAAGGCATTGTGCTTGAGGTCGCATTGCACAAGAAATTCAACAGCCTCTCTATAGTACTTCAGCATGCAGCGAACATCGCCATAGTATGTGTGTGCTGCGCATTCTACATTTGTCTATGCTTCCTCTGCGTGCCTTCCACCAATTTGCTGTTGTTGCTGCTGCTGCTGCTGCTGCAGGCGCGCACCAGATGGACCTCAGCCCCACCTCCAGCAGCAGCAGGGAGCTGCAGCAGCTGCCGGAAGTAACAATCGTCTTCGCCAGCGTGGCAGATGCTGACGTGTTCACGGCGCGGTTCAGCCGCCCTGAGGTTCAGGAGGTCTGTAAAACCATCCGGCAGGTCATGCTGCAGCAGCTGGAGGCGATTTCTGGGAGGGATGGCTATTTGTGCCGCTGCAGGGACAGCGACACAAAGTACATTGCGGCATTCACGCAGCCACACCTGGCGGTGCAGTGGTGCCTGCTGGTGCAGGTGCGGCCAGCGCTGATTGGGATGACCAAAACTGTTTTATTGCAGATGGTAACCGACAGTGGCAGTTGCAACACACCACCTGGCATGAGACATTGTGCTGCGATGTAGTTCACTGTACTGTAGTCTGCACCTATGGCCCTGCACCAACCCTGCAGCGTCAGTCCTCGCTCAACTTGCCCCACTCCACCATGTGTGTCCCCTAACCCATCCTCTTCCCAAACCCACATTCTTCCCTAAACAGCCCCACATACGCTAACTGAACCCTTCAACCCTGCAGGAGGCGCTGCTGTATGCGGACTGGCCAGTCGCCGCCCTGTCCTTCCCAGGGTTCAGGACCCTGCATCGGGCTTGTTACTTTTCCGCAGGCGCATGAGGCATTTGGCATGACATGGCACGACATGCTGAGACACTCTCTTATATCCCTTGATGCTGCGCCAACCACGCTAAGCCCTTCCCTAAACCTGACAGTATCCCATGCCGCCCCGCTTTTTTCAAACCCTGCAGGAGGCCCTGCTGTGTGCGGACTGGCCAGCCGCCGCGCTGTCCTTCCCAGGGTTCAGCGAGGTGCTAGACCCTGCCTCAGGCTTGTTACTGTTCCGCGGCCCCCGACTGCGCATGGGCCTGGCTGCTGGGCGGCCTGACAGGATCCTGCCGGACCATACGGGGCGCGCCTCGTACTACGGCCACAGCGTAAATTGTGCGGCGCGCTACATGGATGCAGCTGCACACGGCGGGCAGGTGGGCCATGTTACATGTTACATTATATGTAATATTGTATGATTATGTGATAACTATTCTACTTTTGCATGGGCTAGCTGCGGGGCGGCTGACAGGATCCTGCCGGACCACACGGGGCGCGCCTCGTACTATGGCCACAGCGTAAACTGTGCGGCGCGCTACATGGATGCAGCTGCGGCGGCGGGCAGGTGCGTTTGGGGTTAAGTGAATGTTCAATTGCGTTGTTACAAACGTGTGGTGTGTTTGCAATGTGGTAAATTGAAAGGTTGCAGGAGCACAAGCAGCAGGGGTTAGATGGCTGGGCGCCGCAGCTGGCCGGCAGGCAAACCATAGTCAACCCTGCCAGTGGCTGTGCCATTGCAGACGCGGCTTTTTTTTGCAACATCCGTCAGCTGTAAGGTGTAAGTGAGAGGCAAGCCACACCCCAGCACATGCTTCCTCACTGCCTTTCTGATATGCTTTCGCCTGCCACTGTGCCGCTTCCTGCAGATCGTGACGGACCTGGCGCTAGCCCAGAAGCTGTTTGCAGCCTGGGCCTCCGTAGACAGCGGCGTAGAGGCCAGCATGCCAGCCCCAGCCCCTGACAACAGTGATAAGCTGTGGGACGCAGAGCAGCAGGGCCTGCAGTTAACTGAGAACCTGCTGCGCCACCACGAGCAAACCCTGCAGCAGCACCAGCCGGCGCTGCGCAGCGCAGCAACAGGCAGCAGCGTGCGCAGCAGCAGCATCGGCGCAGCCGCGCCTGCGGCGCAGCAGCAGCAGCAGCAGCTGCGGGCGGGCGGCGGCCGCTGGGCTGCTTTTGCAGGCCGGCGGCTGTCAGCAGCAGCAGCAGCAGCAGCAGCAGATGAGTTTGGTGCTGATACTGCAGACCTGCTTGTGGTGGGCAGGAGCAGGAGCGAGACTGCTGCTCGCTACCTCAGCAGCAACAGCAGCAGCAGCGGAGCAATGCATGCCTATGGTTTAGGAGGCTGGAGGGCTGGGCTGCCTGGTTTAGGCCATGGCTTACCGCCGCTGCCGCTGCACGAAGAAGCTACAAGTGGGCCGCTAGATGCAGTACCAGCGGATGACGTCCAAGGTTCAGGATCTGCCCACCCAGCAGCAGCAGCAGCAGCAGTACAGCGAGGGGCTGGGGCCAATTGTGCAGTAGAGCTGACGCCTAGGGCCCACAGCTTCAGTACCTCGCCGCTGGTGCCCTGCAGTAGGCCTGGAGTGCCGGATGCAAGCCTTTTGGTGCTGCCCCAGCCGCCGCCAGCAGCAGCAGCCACTGCTGCACCTGCTGCTGCTGCTGCTGCTGATGCTGCTGATGCACCTCCTACAAGCGAGGCTGCTGCTGCTGCTGCTGCTGCTGGCGATGCAGCGGAGCAGCTGCCAGCCCAGCGGGAGGCAGTGTGGGCGGTGCATTTGGGCAGCTTCAGCTTCAAAGGCAGCGGCACTTTTGACATGGTTCAAATCATCAGTGACAGCCTGTCAGGCAGAGCTTTCCCACTCGAGGCCCCCAGGGGTAAGGGCGCCAGACTCGTTGCAGCATCAGGCAGGGTTGAGGGCTTACCCGAGGTGCAGCTGGCTGTCCCAGGGAAGCTTGTGGCGACCTGGCAGGCTGCAATAATGCGGCAGGCTGCTGCTGCTGCCGCGGCGGCGGGCGCAGGTGCTGCGGCGGCGGAGGACGCCGGCTTGTTGCAGCGAGAGCAATCGCTGCAGAGCAACGCGCCGCTGCAGCGGGAGGCCTCGCTGCAGGGTGCAGCAGGGCAGCGGCCGGCAGGCTGAAGGTTGACTGAAGTGCAGCAAAACATTTGCTCACGATGGCTGCAGTTATTTCAGGCGACACAGATGAGGTGACTGGCTGCAGAGCAATGCGCCGCTGCCGCTGCAGTCCTCGCTTCAGGGTGCAGCAGGGCAGCGGCCGGCAGGCTGAGGGTTGGCTTTGGTACAATGTACAACAGAACAGCTGGGAAGTGCAGCGGCAGCTGCTGTGCTGGCGGCTTGTGTGGTTCGAACAAGGGCAGCGAACCCAGTTCTGGCTGCAGCAGCCAGACGCTGCGCTGGACAGTTGAGCCATACTGTGGCAATGCCGCTGCGCTGAACAGCTGCCATGGACAGCTGAGCCATACGGTGGCAATGCAGATCCGCTGGACAGCTGCGCTGGACAGCTGGGCCATACTGTGGCAATGCAGCTGCGCTGGACAGCTGGGCCATACTGTGGCAATGCAGCTGCGCTGGACAGCTGGGCCATACTGTGGCAATGCAGCTGCGCTGGACAGCTGGGCCATACTGTGGCAATGCCGCTGCGCTGGACAGCTGAGCCATGCGGAGGCAATGCAGATCGATGCTTGCTGGGGTTGGTGAGTCATCGTCAGGGCATGGACAGTGCGCACGCGTCAGGACCTCAAGACTAGTGTTCAAGACACTGCGGCACTGCTTCAGCCTGCGAATCGGCTGAAGACTTACAGGAAGCTAGTTTAGTCCTATGGGCGCAGCACAATGCGGCCACGTTGGCACATGACAGAAGAATCTGCCTCCACTTCAACCAGGCGGCTGGGTGCAGAAGGTAGCATATATCATGGTGTGCAGTGCTGGCTGCAGCACAATGTACTCTGCAAGACTTGCTTGTACAGGGCAGTGGCACCCCGCTGCGCTGTTGGTTATGTACTTAGGGGAGTGCTATGTCTGGGTGCACAGTTGGTGGAATGCGCGCATCCAGAACAGCTGAAAGTTGCAATTGTGTCTGCCCTCGCCACTTGCCACTGTATGGCGCTCCAGCGTTTGATCCCAGCTGCATGGTGGCGTGCCAATGCCGCTTAGGGCGCCGCGGCAAAGATCACATGCGGCGCGCCCAGAAGACGCAGCATTTCAGTGCTGGACTGGCCGAACATGGTGCTTGGAGCTGCAAAACATGATGGGTTTCGGTGTGGCGCCTAGTACGGTGACTGTTGTTCGAATCTGTCCTCTGATTGGTGCAAGCAGCTGCATGATTGTTGCTCCCGCTCTTCTGCACATGTCCAAGGCACCTGACAGTTTCTTTTTGGGTTGCCTGGCTGCAGCAGTAGCAGAGCCTTGCTTCCTCAGGCTGCAACACTTCAAAGTTCATAGTTCACACCGCATTCACGGTAGCTCCTTGGGTTTTGAGGTGACTTTTCTGGTGATTATCATAGAATCGGGGTATTAGGCCCTAATGGTTTGTGCGCCTGCTTGCTGTGGCTCCCCAGCTGTGCACTGTTGCATCACGCACATGTGCTGCGCAAATCCTGCAAGCCAGGCGTGTGTGTGCATGGCAGCTGTGCGCCATCATGCACGTGTCTTGTTGCCAATGTTGCGCTGTTTGATGATGAGCAGTACTGCAGTAGCCACATATGCCGTGTCATCTGTTGCGCTGACGGTTCCGTAGCATCTGCGGTTGTGTCCTCGCACTTTCAGCATGTTCCATGTGCCGCAGGCTCACACTGTGCACAGGACTCTTCATCATTTTCTTGCAGCGCCTGACAGGTGCACCTATCAGGCTGTTTCAGTGGCAGTCACAGCTGCCCAGGCGCTGTGTCTACGTCAGGCCCAGGTTTCCTGCACAGTAGAGGCAGTGCGGCATGCTCTGTTGGCTGGCAGCCTCAAGCCTGTGTGTTTTTAGTTTGTTCAAGATATGGTTCTAGAGGCTTTGGAACACGCACTGACAGCATACCAGGTTGTGGAGGCAAAGGCAGTGTGTCCCACAGTTGCAGGGCCTGACGGTTTAGCAAGCTGTTACTGCCACTGAGTTGCGCCAGTATCAGCCGTCCACATTGTACACTGCATGCAGTTCATCTGCTGTGCTTCCATACTTTCCAGCTTACTGTTGCTTTGCAGGTGTGGTGATGCGCAAGTGTTGATCGTTGACTTGAGGCCTCAGGCACTTGCTCAAACCCTACTTGCACAAAGGTACACTTGGTCATTTGTCCTCGTATCAACAGTCGGTTACAGACTGAATGGCAGCGGGAGCAGACCTTACAACACCAGCCTGGGGGCAATAAAGCCACATGGTGCACCTTTTTGAATGCGGTGAAAACCTGAAGCCCAGCCACTGACAAGTCACAGCCCGGATATGCGAAGCAAGCCAGAACCATAGATTTGACCTGTTGAGTGTAGCGAACTTTGTGCTGCAGCCACCCACCGATCGGCAAGCACACACCGTGAAAGACAGTTTGCTGCGTTTGCTGCCAAATACACGCGTCAGCGACTGATGTTCACCCAACGTGTGATAGTTTATGTGCTTTAAGTTGGTACAGGTTACGTTGTTTGACCTCGTGCATCGCCAAGCATCGCCTGGCCCTGGATTGCTGAGCGTGTAGCACCAGCAGTCTCCACGGATGGGCACGCTGGAGCAGGCTTACCGCGGGACGTGTGATATTTGTGGGAAGGAGGCTGACGCCGAAGTAGAGGCAAGCAGCCGCTTGGACATGCCGCGTTTTGGCTTGTGCAGCAGCAGTACTACACCCCTCCAGCAAGATCTCTCTTTGCTGATGGCCCTGATTCGCAGCTGCCGCCTCGGGTGATACTGTCTGTTAGTAGTAGCAGCAGGTCTGAACCCACGTAGGCACCAGCAGGTCATGCATGGACAGCAGACTGGCCTGCACTGCGTGCACCTGGGCATGTGTACTCTTGCCTCTGCTTGCAGGAATGCGTCAGCGTCGAGTGCTCAGCCAACTGCCACCGAGTGCCTGATGGCGACATCTACCACACACAGTGTATAAAGAAGTATGTCAGTTCAGGATCAAAGGGCACGCAGGGCAAGTGAGTGCAAGGCAAAGAAAGAATAGGTGTGCGCCACCAAACAGGTCTACAATGCACAGCCAGGGTAACGGCTCACCATATATTACACAGTCGAGGCCATGGTCACTTTAGGGCACACTGATTGCAGCCTTAGGATCCAACTGCAGCAATATGATCAATTGCAGCATTATGATCAAGCAACAAACAGGAAAGGTGCAGCAGCCTAGCACCATTCCAGCAGCAGTTGTGGCCAATGCAGTTTGGGCTCAGAGCAGTCGAAGCAGCTGGCACAGAGGAGGAGTCCAGATTAGTCAGTGACAGTGAACCGGTGGTTCAAGAGAGAAGTATTAGTAGCAAAGGATGCTCATTGTAGGTGTGATGTTGAATGTTGGCAGCCTTGGCTACTGACTAGGATGCTGCACCTCACCAACGTCCTGCAAGCAGTACTGCAGTACCCCACCAATGCCAGCAGTCAGCAGTGCACATAATCATGCAAGCAGTTGCATACAGAAACGTCTGGCAGGAAAGCGCACTGTTTTGACCTAATGTTACCGAAGTGGCTGCCGCGTGGCATAGTATCGAATACACCGGATGCTGCTCCTGCTGCCGTCTGCAGGTGCCCCAAAATTCCCTACAGCAATTTTGGTGAGTAGCGGCAATGCATGCAGCTCGCAGCAGTGTGCTGGTGTTGCGTCCACGTTACAGAGGCTTTCCTGGCCTCGTGGCTTTACTCTACCGCTGCTTGATTGCCAGTTGACCAGCAGTGTGGCTTGTCTGAGCGCTCCTGCGGCTGTCAGATGTGCGTCCTGCAAGCAGTTGCAGCCTTGGCTCTGTCACAATGAGCGATGTCTTGTTTCTTATGTTGACTGCCGCTGCTGCTGCTGCACCTGCAGCCTGCCCAAAGGGCAAGACCAGTAAGTCTGCATCTGAGGAAGTCTGCAAGGGGCTCGTGCTGCACTGCAAGCGCATCTATGCAAGGACGGAGGCAAAACCGCCGCCAGTCCCCGTGCAGGTGAGGCGGCAGCAGCCCAGCGCTGCTCCGTGCGCACATGAAAGAGCATCATGCAGCGTGTGCCGCCTGTTCATGTGCACAGGCGCGCAGCGCACACGTGCTGCTCTCTGTATGCACCCGAAACAGCAACTGGTGGAATCAGTCTGGTGCATGCGCAACGGTGCACACGGCATTCATCTCATCAGCAGCAACAGCCTGACAGGGTGGCGCTTGTGGCGGCACAGTCAGCTGCAGCGTTGGTTTGATTGAGGCAACACGCTGTGGCTGCTGCACGAGACTGCAGCAGCACCAGCAGTCTGTGGCACAGCGTTGCTGGTGCATCGGCATGGCAAGCCTGGCTAGCAGACGGAAGTGGTGTGATTTGAAACATTGAAACCTTTGACAGCAACGCAGCATTGTTGTTGTGCTGCGTTGGCAATGCTAAGTCGATGCTGACCAGAGGACGAATGCACACTGCTGCTGTCATGTGCCTGCCTTATTTGCAATGCTGCAGGCCAGCAATGGAGCCAGCAGCAGCAAGCGGGGCAAGGGGGCCGGCACAGCTAGCAATGCTGCAGAGGGGCAAGCAGCAGCACCGCCCAAGAAGAAGAAGCCGCAGCAGCCGCGGCTGTCCATGCCTCAACCGGCAGTGGTGAAGCTGCCGTGAGTGCCTGCTGTGGACAGAGAGATTGCATATGTTGTGTCAGAGCAAAGTCGTCCGCGGATGCAACGGATGCTGTGCTGTGCCTGTAGTGCATGCTGTGTTGTAAGTGCGAGGACAGTTGTTACAGGTTGCTGCAACTGTGCAGCTGCGCAACTGCAGATGCAGCGGCTGGTACTGCCTGCGCAGAGTGCTGTGGCCGCCTTATATGCACTAGCTGCTTGACGCCATTGAGTGCGCTTGCGCCACAAAGCTGGCGGGGTCCACAGCATACCCGCTATGACACAATGGCACAGCGACTTTTGAAACCGTCTCACATGTGTGGAGCACCAACTTGTGACTGTGCCGTTCAGTTGTTTGGTTATCGTGCGCTGCAGCTCATCGTCACTGCCCCCAGGCCTGGCCCGCCGGGGCGCAACCTGACTTCGCCTAGCACTTACACTGCGAGATGCTGCTTCTGCTGCGTCACTTGCTGCCCTGCAGCCCCATCCCGTTTGTGCCTAAAGCTGACCCGCTGGGGCGCAACCTGACTGTGCCTACACTGCAAAATGCTGCTGCCGCTGCGTCACTTGCTGCGCTGCAGCCCCATCCCCTCTGTGCCTAAAGCTGACCCGCTGGGGTGCAACCTGACTGTGCCTACACTGCAAAATGCTGCTGCCGCTGCGTCACTTGCTGCGCTGCAGCCCCATCCCGTTTGTGCCTAAAGCTGACCCGCTGGGGCGCAACCTGACTGTGCCTACACTGCAAAATGCTGCTGCCGCTGCGTCACTTGCTGCGCTGCAGCCCCATCCCGTTTGTGCCTAAAGCTGACCCGCTGGGGCGCAACCTGAGCAAGGACAAGGGGCCCCAGGAGCTGCCACCTGGCATGGAGCTGGCTGAAGACAGCGGGGGTGCGCTGCCTGCCTTTTAGTGTCAGTGACATGTGAAATATAGTTGATTATGCCTGTAACTGTAATGTTTCTGGCCAGGGGTAGGAAGCTGCAGCAGCTGCCACCTGGCATGGAGCTGGTTGAAGACAGCGGGGGTGCGCCGACGGCATACTGCTAGTGACTAACATTATCTTGTTGCTTTGGTGACAGCTCCTTGGGCCAGGTGGGCCGAATGCATGTCGCACTACGCACGCACAGACGAGAGTACTGTCTCTGTTGCGGGGTTGCGCCTTGAAATCAGCCTGGACAACGGTCCGCCGGAGCTGCGACACAGCAGCTGTACTGCCCGTCCCTGACACTTCCCATGCTGCTACTGCTGCAGGCGCTGGCAAGGCTGCCAAAAAGAACCAGCGGCGAGCAGCCAGGCGCAAAGCAGCAGAGGCGGGAGACGGCGCATCGTCGGCTGGCTGGGAGCAGGGCAGCAACGCTGCGAACGAGTCGGGGCTCGGAGAGGCTGCCAGTGGCTTTGGTGTGAGTGGCGCTGCTGGATCCACTGGGGGTGGCTCAGTGGACCACGCTAGCATCATGGGCACTGGCAAGTTCATCACAGGTGGGTGTGGAGGGCTGGATGAGATTGCGGTTTGATATGAGAGGGTGAGAGAGCAGGGCTTGCAGGAAAGAGAGAGTTGCAGGAAAGAGAGAGATGCAAATGGAGCAGCTGCACATGGAGGCAATGGTCAACCTATGCAGTGAGCTTGCAAGCGGTAAAGCATATGTAAAGATTTGCATGTGGCCGATGTTGCCAGGACATAGCTTGATCGGAAGTGGTCAAACTCACTGTTGCTCGTCGACACTGGCTGATACCAGCAGTCAATCAGTAACCCTGGTGCTGCTGGCGCTGTGTGCTGCCGTGCTGCTGCTGCTGCTGCTGCTGCTGCTCAGACATCTCCAAGTTCAACGCCCTGCTGGCCATGCAGCTGGGGTCGGACAGCTCCGACGACGAAGATGACAGCGAGCAGCCAAGCGACGATGAAGAGGCGGCAGACGTACAGGCACAGCAGGAATACGAACAGGCAGCCAGAGCAGCAGGCTGGCAGCCGCCGCCGGATGCAGCTGAGGACGGCGCATGGCAGGGCCTGCCAGCAGCAGTAGCAGCGGCAGCAGCAGCAACAGCAGGGGGCCCTGCAGGGGTCCGCACCCCGCATGAGGAGGCGCTGCTCAGGGCGGCGCTTGCGGAGTCTGCTGCTGCTGTGGCTGCTGCGCCAGCTGCTGCGGGCGGCGAAGAGGATGAATTTGAACGGCAGCTGGCAATTGCTATGGCGGAGAGCAAGAGAGCGGAGGAGGAGAAGCAGAGGCAGGAGCGTGAGGCGCAGGCAGCACTGCTGGCTGCTTTTAACACGCAGCGCCAGCCGATGCCACAGCAGCAGCAGCAGCAGCCGATGCTGCAGGAGCCTTGGCGGGCTGCTGCTCCTGCTGCTGCTACCGCTTCCGCGTCTGTGCCCATATTGTCCTACTACCAAGCCCCGCAGCAGCCAGCAGCAGTAGCAGTAGCACTCAGCTGGCAGAGCGGTGCTGCTGCTGTAGCCATGCCACCTGCAGCAGCTGTGCAGCAGCAGCAGCCCCAGCTGTACCAGCAGCAGCCCTCTTACCACGTGCCCATGCAGTACACTCCGGCAGCAGCTCCCCCTGCTGCCACAGCTGCGCCAGGCGCAGCTGTTCCATCACTACAATTCCAACAGCAGCAGCCAACTGCGTACCAGCCGGCGCCGCTACAGTGGCAGCAGCCGCAGGCGGCAGCTGCAGCAGCACCCTTCAGCTTCCCAGCTGCTGCAGCACAGCCACCACCAGCAGCAGCAGCAGGAGGAGCAGATGACGATGATGACCTTGGGGAGCTGCTGGCGCTGCTGACCACGAGTTAGGGCGTAACGTGCCTCCATGTGCATGTGCTGCTGCTCTTGTGTTGCCGGCAGCACATGGCAGTCAATAGCCAGGCTGCTCTTGTACACAACGCTGAGACGCGTTGCTGCTGACTGAGTGCACCAGCAGAATGCGCCTGCGGTAATTGTGAACCTGCTTCAGCTTTGGCTTTGAGGACCACCACTGTTGTTGAGCGCCAGGGTCACGGATGATAATTTCTCGAATGGTGGCCGAATATCAAATGTTCATGCACGTACAGTGGTTCCTGTGCACGGGCTATTGAACTGCGTGTACATTGTGCCAAGTCGAGCTCAGTCATCCGGACTAGGGTTTGCTGCTCGGGGTATTCCTCTTTCGAGGTGGTTCCTGAAAGCATCAAAGCGGTCAGAAAACGCATTGGTACCTTTCACTGGCGTTTTGGCGCATCAATGACGTGTCGCTTAAAGTTTCACAAGTGACCATCTGAGCTTGCAGCAAGAATGCAGGCCACGCAGAGCAAGAGCGATGAGAGCATATATAACTTGCTGCCACGGCAGCAAGTAGTAATGGAGCGTCCACCTATGTACCGGTCAAGAGTGAGTGCCACCTGCTAGCAGTCAAGTACACAGCAGAAGCAGCAGCAGGCCACTCACAGTCTCTGCTGCACTGCAGCACGCTGGAGAAGTTGACCCACGAGACTATGGGGCCTCAAAAATCCGGGCGACAGCCACTATGGGCAAGGCTATAGGGCAGAATGCAGAGCACCCAGAGGCCTTCCTGCGCAAGCATGCAAAGGAGCCAGTACTGCCGCAGCGTGAGTGCCAACGCAGACCAGCAGCAACAACACCTCACAACATCACTGTTTTCATGTCTCAGCTAGGCATGCTGTTTGGCATGAATCATAGAGTGAATTTTGCAGAGTTGCCCTGCCAGGCTGGCCAGCAGGTGTTGACGCTGCAGTTGTGCTACACAATTGGGTTCCTGCAAGCACGCTGCTTCACTGACAAAGGTCAGAAAGCTTTGCCACGGTATGCCCTAGTACGCAATACAAAGATAATGAGGTGACAGCAATGTCAAACATGCCTGCCTCAACAGGCAGTTAGCAGTCGCCTGCTCTCAGCGCACTGACTCAGGCAACCACGTCCCCAAAACAACTTTGCCCAAGCGCTTTGTCTCTTGTGCCTGTTGTCCTGCAAACTGTGGTGTGGCGTTGTGGCCTGCAGCCAACTCCCCCAGCAGGCCCAAAGAGAAGCTGAAGGCCCCAGTGCCAGCACGCACAGAGAAGCCCATCATGGGGCTCACCAGCAACAAAAACTTCATCACCACAAACGCAGGTGCGCAGGCAACAGCAGCAATAGGCGCAGCAGCAGGCTGCAGGGCCTTGCAGGAGATAGCATCAGACACAGCAGCGCCCGTCTAAAAGCGTGCTAGTGGTTCAATGCCAGCCAGCAGCAAGCAACGCCTGGCTCTGTGTTGCCACAGCACACCTGTGCTGACAAGCAGCAGCTCACTATGGAGCAGCAGCCATGCTTTTGACATGCGAGCAAGCACAGTTCAGGACTGCACATGCTTGCTGCTGCTGCTACTGCTGCTGCAGTTGAGGTGATTCTGGCTGCCCCCAAGAAGGTGCCAAAGGAGGAGAAGCTGTTTGTGGAGAAGCCAGGCTTCGGCAAGGTGCGGCAGCAGCAGCTTATGATGCAGCTGTATCCTGTGCTTCTAGGTTTACAGCCAACTGCCGAACATGCACGCCCGCGTTGTTGACCGCCAGCACTTGACATGAGTACAATACCTGCCGACAGCGATTAGCTGTCAACGAGCCACCAAGCAGTCCCAATTCCTGCATCAGGCAGCCAGCTGCTGGCGTTGACCACATCATCAGGGGTCAAACCTCGCTGTTACAAAGCTGTTGTGTGCTTGCACTTTGCTGCCTGCTGCTGCAGGTGCCTGCCTACCTGAAGCGCAACAAGCAGCAGATCACGCTGGAGCAGCAGCAGCTGGAGCAGTACCTGCGGCTCAGGGAGCAGCCGGTGAGGGGTGTGACAGCAGCGGTTGTGATATGGTTGTGATATGGTTGTGATATGGAGGCAGGCAGCCTCAGCAGAGCAGTAACGAATGCTGCAGACGAGCTGAACCAGTTGCCAATACTGCTGCGTCAGCATGAGCAGCAGGCAAGCCAATATCGCACAACAGGCAGCCAGCACAGCTAATGTTGCTGGGGAAACCAATTGTGTCTCAGTATCCTGTCATACATGACGCTCCTGCAAGCATGCGATGGTGAGATAACATGGCATGCTCTGTTCATGCAACTTGAGCACCAGCAAACTTTGCAGAATAAGCATAAGCAGCAAGAGTTTGAGCAACCACTGACATGCACTCCTGCTTCATGGCATGTTCTGCACCTGCTGCAGTCCAACCAGCCCACTGCTGTGCCCATGTCGGAGGAGGAGCGCGGGGAGCTGCTGCGCCACCTCAAGATCAAGTGGGCCACGCTCAACGCAGGTGCGGCAGCTTAACACATGAATTCAGATGCAGGCAGTGCCTGTGTGTTCAAGATGCATGCTTGCTGGCGCACGTACCTAACCGCAGGTGCTGTGTGCAATGACGCAGCCAGTGGATAATATGCCGTGTCTATGCCATGCAAGCAGACCTGCAATGTCCTGCAAGCAGGCCCCCTGCTTTTGCTGCAAGCAAGATGGAGGCAGCTTGATCTGAGCAGCAACAATTTGCACTCCCTGCTACTGCTGTGGTTTCCAAGCATGCATGCATGCAGCCAACGGCAACCTCTGCCACTGCCGCTGCGTCGTTTGCGTGCACCCGCAGAGTACCAAAAGCTGGGCTTTGTGATGGACATTGGCAGCAAGGTGAAGCGCCACGAGGCCATGGAGGCGCAGCTGGCTGAGATCGAGAGCGACATCCGCACACTGGAGGCGGGCGACGTGGTGCTGGTGGTGCCTGACAACGGCAGCGGCTACTAGTTGGTTTCAAGAGGAGGCGGGGAGGGGCACGGCGGTTGAGTGACGCTGGCCTGCATGGCTACTGCTCATCATGCTGATAAGGCCTCAGGCTGAGGAGCGGCGTGGTGCTGGTGGTGTCAGAGACAGCGGCAGCTGCAACTAGTCGGTACCAGGAGAGGCAGGGGTCGAGCGGAAGCTGGCCTGTAGTTCTGGTTGCAAGCTGATCCGGTCCTGGCTGTTGTTGTTGTCACAACTGCTGGCTTATCCAGAACGAGCTGTGACCCTGGCAGCTGCAGCCGCCACGACAAGAGCTGTTGATTGTACATTACGGGCAGTGGCGGCATAAAGGCGCACCTTTACGTGTTCTGATCAGCTGCCACGATGGCTGTGGCGTTCACGCTGTCGGCAATGGCGGTCTTGCCTGTGAAGTTGAGTGTGCCGTCAGGACGTCCCCAAGCATATTGCGTCCCTGTCAGCCACTGGTGACCTCGTGTCAGCTGCACCTTACATATGTTGCGCAAGGCATGTGTGTAACCATGTGGACTGTCAAGTCGAAGATGACTGACATGACATGCAACACAAACTACGCTGAGTGAGCATGCGTAGGTGCCAGGAGTTGCAACTTGCAAGCAAGACGCCTTCAGCTTGCAATAAACTGTTTTTACTTAAAACCAAAGGCAATCAACCCAGCCAGTCACTGCTGCCAGCAGTTTATCAGTGTTACATGCTGTGCAGCAGCCAACTTGCAGTGTGCTGCAACTCACTGCGGATGCCTGCACCCTTTGTCCCTCATGGCGGTTGCGTCGCAACTGCAACACATCCATCCTGTAAAAACGTTGTACAGCCCAACACACTGCACAGCCCAACATGCTGCGCACTACAACACAATCAATGTCGAGGCAAGCGCGCACAACTGCCAGTTGTGGCCAAAGTGTCTCTGAATTTCTTGACTGTCTGCACTGTGTGTCACCATTCCATCCTGCAATTTTCCTACAGCTGTTGTTACAGCTATCCTGCAATTGTGCTTCCTTGTATCACCTGCATAGTTCTGAATGACTAAATCCTGCGCAACACAACACCTGCATGTCTAACAACATGCATGATAGCACAATAAAAGCTACTCTACCACAGCTGCCAATCTGCGCTGCGTTGCCTTTGACTGCTCGCAGCTGCTGCATGCAGGGGCCAGCCGCATCCCTCAGCAAACAAGCCTTCTGCAACAACTGCAACCCGTGCGGTCAACTGGTGTGGCACACCCTTGACACAAGCCGACAACTCGCTAGCCCTAGCTTGCACACATGCTCTATGAAAGAATATCTACATAGGTACCATAGTACACACCAGCTTTAGGCAGCAACAGGCCACCTGGGTGTGCTGCTGGCTGGGGCTCAGCCAGGTCTGCCAGTTAGGGCTTGCAGCAGCCGGCAGCTGCACCAGCGCCTCTGAGCATCAGCTGCTGTAACACTTGTGCGCATCAGCCCGCCACGTTGTCCAGGTAGGGCTTGTAGCAGGCCTGCAGCTGCGCCACTGCCTCAGTGCATCAGGCTGCCAGGTCACCCAGGTAAGGCTTGTGGCAGGCCTGCAGCTGCTGCAGCACATTTTCTCATCAGCCTGCCAGGCCGCACTGCTGCTCAGGGCCAGCAAGGCCCGCAGCTGCTGTAACACCTGTATGCCTCAGCCTGCCAGGTCACCCAAGTAAGGCTTGTGGCAGGCCAGCAGCTGCGCCAGAGCCTCATCCTGCCAGGCGGCACTGCTGCCAGGGCCATCTAGGCCTCTGCTGCGCCTAGCCAGAGCCTGGATGCTGCTGCCTGTGATGAGCAGCCATAGCCGCACTTGACTGGCTGACAGCAGCTGCGGCTGGCCGCTGCCAGCTGATGCATCTGCTGCTGCTGCTGCTGCTGTTGAGACTGTTTCTGCGGTGTTGGTTTCAAAGCGCTCGGCAAGTGCTAGCAGCACCTCCTTCACATGCGTGTCTGCCTGGTGGACGGCTGCGGCATCCACCTGCAGCAGCAGAAAGCAGTGGCAGTCCAGCAGTTGGGTGAACAGAAGTTGGCAAGTCAAAGGCTGTGAAGTGCAGTAGCTGGCGCATGACCGCAGCCACTGGTTACAAGCATTGTGAAAGCATGCACTGCCAGATGATTCCTCCTGTGCCACTTGGTAGGGTGCCATGTACTGGGAATGCGCACGGGGTGCATGGTGCTACAATAAGATATGTCACACACGCCTGGGCTGTACCACAGTTAGTAGGCCACACACCTGCAGATCTTCCAGCCTCTGCACCACTGCCACGCCTGCTGCTGCCACATCAGCAATGCCAGCCAGCAGCTCCTCAACAGCAACCGCTGGCGCTGCTGCTGCTGCTGGCACTGCTGCTGCTGCTGCTGCTGCTGGTGCTGCTGCTGATGTCACATCAGCAATGCCAGCCAGCAGTGACTCAGCAGCCGCAGCAGATGCTGGGATACCAGCGCTGCCAGTCAGTCCTGCAATAGCAGGCAAGTGCCCGCCTGCAGCACCCATTTGCGGCGCACCTGCAGCTGCTGCTGGGGTATGCTGTTCTGTTTCTGGCACTGCTGCAGCCTTACGCTGCCTGCTGATGGTCCTGCCAGCCTTGACACCAGCTGGTGTGCCGCCTCCACTGCAGCCGCCGCCAGCAGTGCCAGGCAAGCCCTTGCTGCGCTTGCTGCTGCCAGGCACATCAGCAGGCAAGGGCCCGCCTGCTGCTGCTGCTGCTGCTGCTGCTGCTGCTGCTGCTACGGCCGCAGCAGGCAACGGCGGCTCGCTGCTACAGCCGCCACCCTCTGAGTCAGAGTCAGCAGGGAAGTCATAGGGGTCAGCGTGTTGGTTTGGTACAGCCATTGGTGGTGGAGCTGCTGGTGCTGCCAGGGCCTGTGCATGCGCTGCTGCTGCTGCTCCTCCTGCTGCTGGTGGTGGTGCTGCTGCTTCCCTAGGCTGCAGCTGTTGGGGACCAGCAGTAGCAGCAGCAGCTGCTGCTGCTGCTGCTGCTGCTGCAGCAGCTGGAGCAGGCCTGGTGTGCTGCTTTCCAGCTGCTGTTGTTGCTGCTGCTGCTGCCACTGCTGGTGCATGTGGCTTTTTGCTTGCCCGTGGCAGCTGCCGCGGCAAATCCTTCACCTGCTGCTGCTGCTGCTGCTGCTTTTCCCCCTGCTCCTTGCGGCTGCGCTTTGTGATGCGGCTGCCAGCACATGCAGCAGGGAATGCTGCAAAGATGGCAGCATAAACATCTACAGCTGTCATTGCTGCTGCTGCTGCTGCTGCTGCTCCTGCTGCTCCAGCAGGTACTACTGCTGCACCAGCCTGGACACCCTGCTGCGGCGGCTGCTGCCGCTTCTGCTGCTGCCGTTGCTTTGTCTGCACAGCATGCGTCCTCGTCACCCTGCCACGACCCTCAGCCCCAGCAGCTGCTCCAGCTGCTGTTTTGGAAGGTGCTGCTGCTGCCGCTGCTGCAGCTGCTTTTGCTGCTGCTGCTTCTGCTGCTGCTGCTGCTGCTGCTGTAGGGCTGTCGTGCCGCACAGGCTGTGCTGCTGATGGTATGCGGTGAGGTTTCAACGGCTTGCGCCTGCTCCTGACAGCAGCTGCGATCGGTGCTGCTGCCGCTGCCGGGGCGGCTGCTGTTGCTGCTGCTGCTGCCGCCGCCGTCGTTGATGGATGTTCAGTGGCATCAGCAACAGCACCAGCAGTTGGCTGTGGGTTTGTTGCTAACATGTTGCCTGCTGCAGTCAAACCCTGTGCTGCTGCCTCTGCTTCTACTGCAACTATAGGCGGCACTGACAGGTAACGCCTGTAGAAGAAAGCAGCACCTCCTGCTGCTGTTGCTGCTGTGGCTCCTGCTGCTGCAGGTTTGCTGCTCCGCGAACCTGCATCCATAGTGCCGCATCCCAGCCCTGCTGCTGCTGCTGATGCTGCTTTATCTGCACCAGTCCCTGCCTGAAGCAACTTTAGCTCCTCCTCCTCCTCATGTTGCTGCTGCTGCTGCTGCTGCTGTGCAGCCGGATCCACATGCTGGTCAACCTGCTGCGTTTCCTCAACCTTGGACCCTACACCAGTCCGCAGCTGCGCTGCTTCTGCCGTCCCCGCCGCCTCTGCTGCTGCTGCTGCTGCTGCTGCTGCTGCTGCTGCTTCATCTGCTTCAAACCCTGCCTGAAGCAACTGCAGCTCCTCCTCCTCTTCCTGCTGCTGCTGCTGCTGTTGCTGCTGCTGCTGCTGCTGCTGCTGTGCAGCCGGTTTCAGATGCTGGTCAACCTGCTGCATCTTCACATCCTCAGACCCTGCACCAGTTCGCAGCTGCGCTGCTTCTGCCGCCCCGGTTGCCGCCGCCTCTGCTGCTGCTGCTGCTGCTGCTGCTGCTGCTGCTGCTGCTCCTCCTCCTAAAGTCACACCACCAGAGCAACCCTGGCAGCAGCAACAGCAGCAGCATAGTGCACGCAGTCACGCTGATGAAACAAGGACAGCCGCTGGGCCCTATCTTTGCAGGATGACAGCTGTGTAAGTGCCAGAAGTTGCAGCAACCCGCACACCCTAATGCTGGATCCGACCCCAAGCACAAGTGTAGCGAGCTGCTGCTCTGCTCACCGATGGTGCTGTACGCAGTCTCTCCTGCGTGTGTTTGGGAGACAGCCCCTTGAATCCCCAGCTCAAACCCCAAACTGTTGCAACCTCAAACCCACCAAATGCCTTACCGCCATGATGACCTCATCTAAGCCCATGCTGGGCAGTGTGCAGACCCTTGGAAGCCAAACCCTAAACCATTGAAACCCTGAATGAACAATTGAAACCCTAAACACACCAGCCGCCGTGCCTCCATGATGACCTCTTCTAAGCTCATGCTGCCCATGGATCCCGCCAGACCAGCGTAGCGCTCAGCAGGGAAGTTGGTGGCAGCGCCAGCGCCCCTGCACTTCAGCGCAACCTGACAGCAGGCAGCGACAGTATGAACACAATCATCCGATAATTGAGTCAATAAAGAGAGGTGACTGTGCGCATGCCTGCCAGGCCAGCATAGGGCCGGGACCTGGGAGGTTGGTGGCAGTGCCAGCACCCCTGCAGTTGGGTGCAACCTGGCAGCAGCGCGCGGCAAAAAAGTGATATTGAAGAGAGGTGCTTATATGAGTAGGTACCATATGTTCACTGGGCCATGGGCAGAATGGATACCGCCAGCTGGCAGGACCTGCCATTGCACCTGGTACAATGTTCTGCTCTCATCTAGCGTGGTTGATTGTCCACTACAGGTGACCATGCTTTCACCCTGTTCTTTACCAAGCAGCACTCAGTTCATCTCAGTAGGGCATCAGCTTACCTGTTGCTACTAAGTGGGTAAAAGCTTTAAGCCAATCTGCTGTGGCAGCACAAAATTACTGGATGCATAACATCGTGGACGTGTACATTCACAGCAGTTGGCACACTTAGGCCACACTGGTGCTAAATGGAGTGCAGTGTTGTGCGCCTCACCATGTCAAATGCCTCTGCTGCTGTGTCCTCCAGCTCATAGCTCCCAATGTACACCTTCCTGCAGCAGCAGCAGCAGCAGCAGCAGCAGCACATGTATGCAGCAAGCAATGATAACCAAAGAACTTGATGAGTTGCACCGCTTTGACGCAGCAGCTGAGCAGGAAAGCTGACCGATTGTGAAATTAGAGGCGGTTTGGCGGACAGTAGCTGTAACAAGCAACTGGCATAATTTGCAGCACAAACCCCTCCCCACTTGATCAACCAACACACAGCTTACCACACACAGCCTGTCTGTAGCAACATCGCGCATTTCAAGCTGCAATCCTCAACTGCATGCTTGCCGCTAAACGACTTTTCACTGCACTTCATGTCACACTAGCATTGCTTATAGGTGCCGTTCAACCTCATTCACCTGCCAAGCTCCTTGACTTTGATGTTCGCCTGCCAACGATTGCGCCTGTGAAGTGTCACGCCAGCGTAATGCGATCGCGAGGTCAGGCTTACATGTGCTGGCTGCGCCGCACTGCCAGCTGCAGCGTGGCCTGCTGCTGCTGCTGCTGCCGAGCCATGTCCTGCTTCTCCTGCTGGTGCTGGCTGCCCTGACACAGCACACCTGATTGGGCCAGCAGCACCCGCTGCTGCTGCTGCTGCTGCTGCAGGGCTGCTTGTGTCCACCCCTAAATCAGGAGCGCCACACCCCAGCCTTGCTGCTGCTGCTGCTGCTGCTGCTGCTGCTGCTGCTGCTGCTGCTTGCTCTGCCCCATGATCTGCCTGGAACGAGTGCACTTCCTCATCCTGCTGCTGCGCAGCCTGTTGCATTGGGCGGCCATCCTGCTGCTGCTGCTGCTGCTGCTGCTGCTGCTGCTGCTGCTGCCCAACCTTGGATTGTGTAACAGGGTGCAGCTGCCCTGCTTGCGCTGCTGTGTCTGTCCCAAATGCGTCTTCTTCCTCTGCTGCTGCTGCTGCTGCTGTTGCTACTTCTACCCCTGGGTCTGCTGCTGGCTGCTCGTCTGTGGCCACTGCAGCCCTCTGCTGCTGCTGCTGCTGCTGCTGGTCACCTGCAGCAGCACCCACTGCCAGAGCCCCTGTTCCGCTGGCACCGCCAGCTGCAGCAGCACCTGCAGCACCATTCATCTGTTTTGCTGCTGCTGCTTTGGCTAGGTGCCTGTCAATGCATTCATCTAGCTCCAGCAACAGGGGGTCGGCCAAGTCCTCTGCTGCTGCTGCTGCTGCTGCTGCTGCTGAATTGGCTAGCCTGCTGTGTACTGCTGCTTGCTTCTTACTGGGTGTGCCCGCTGCCTCTGCTGCTGCCGCTGCTGGTGCTGGCCGCTTGTGGGGCGTCACTGCTGCTGCTGCTGCTGCTGCTGCTGCTGCTGTACGCCGCTTAGCTGCCACGTCAGCATCCTCTTCCTCATCCCAGGCAGAGCTCGTGGTGGGGGTGAGGTGTGAGTGGTGCCAATGTGGCAGGCTGCTGTGCTGCTGCTGCTGCTGCTGCTGCTGCTGCTGCTGCTGCTTGGCTGTAGGGTTGGTGCGCTGCTTTTTTCTGGGCCGGGTGTGGAGGCGGTCGCTGCTCTGGTGGCTTGCCAGTGGGGTGGCAGGCTGGTGCAGAGGCGAGCCTGGGAGAGAGCAGTGCAGTAGCAGGAAGAGGATCCTGAGTAATTCTTGCGTTGGATAGAGGATAATACGCATTTGAGTAGTTTATGAAGGCTATCAAGCTGTGTGAAGAGGTTTGATGGCAAGCCCAGGTGCAGCAGCATTGCTGCATTGGACAGTAGCATGGCAACAGCAGGCGTTGCTGCAAGGCGCTGCAAGCCACCCTACCCAGATATTCGTCGTCTTCGGAGTCGAAAGTAAGATCCACGATGTCTGCAACGCCTTGGGCGGCCATGTCTGACACCAAGTGCGGAGCACAGCTCGTGCTTTCCAAAACAGCGATCAGTGGTTGCAGCACGTATCTAAACAGTGTTCAAATGCAGCGTTCTTAGTGGAAGTGAGCTCAAACTAGCAGGCAGCAGGTGTCATAAGTTTAAACACAGCACGGCCCACACAGCATGGCGGGCTGATGCAGCTGCAGACAGCTACGCGTAGCAATCAGCTGAAATCCCCTTTGGTTGTTTGATGACGGTTGTGTCAAAATCGCATGCGGTTTGTTGGCACTGTAAGCTGGATCATTGGTTTAACCAAAGCCCTTGTAACACTCCCCCCCCCTTCAGTGAGGTTTTGCGGCGGATTGTGCGGCCTGCTGTGTTGTAAATTGCCTTTAAAAGGTTTTTATCAGCGAGCCAATGACTCTGACTCTAATGACTCTAGTCCCAGCATGTGGTGCAGGCCACGTTGCTTCTCGCTAGCAGGGCTGATGATGAACATGGGACTGCATGAACTTGCCGCTGTTGTGCAGGCAGGCTGTGATGTTCAAGGATGTGGGTGACACAGGAAATATTAGAGTTTTCATAGCAAAACGGTGCAACTTGCTGGTTTGTTGTACAGCCTGTTGTTGTACCTCACCCTCACAACCCCTGAACCTGAGCCTGCTGGCATGTGCTCTGCTGCTTGCGCAGCTGGCACCATCTCGCACACCAGGCGTAACACTCGTATGTGCTGTTTGGTATCAAGAAACGACGTGTTGAATCAACACCCCCGTGAACCAACACAGTGTGCACACCCACTGCACACATAGCACAGCCGCTTGCCTGTTCAGTGCCGGACAGCACAAGCATGGAGCAATGATGATCTAAATGGTGAGTCATTCTTGTAAGAGCGATGTCCCACGCATATGCAGGCGACTCTGCAAGCTGCTGACAGCGTACAGCTGCTGTGTAGCAGCGCACTTGCGTGCGTTATGCGGGCAGACGTGGTTCGTTGACATACATAAGCACTGCACGTATCACTTGAAGTGCATGCCAGGCAAGCGGGACGATCAGTGCCGTGCGCTGCTGTGATGTGGTGGCAGCTCTGCTCGATCTGTTGACGTGGTGATGCACGCAGCCTTGGATCCTTTGCCGCTATGCCCACAACGTCAACTGCCTGTCGCTGCCCGTTGCAGATGCTACGCTGCCGGGCAGTAGTGCTGTTGTTGCTGCAGCAGTGCCCAGGCGTTTGAAAGGAGCTGTGGGTCAGGCCGTGCTTCTCCCGCAGCAGCGATGGCAGATGCCAGGAGCGCTCACAGCAAGGCGGAGAGCGAGTGGCAGCGTGCTCTTGAGCTGGAGAGGCGCCTGAAAGCCACATACAGGTGCGTGCCATATGCTGGTCCAGGCCACCCCCTCCAGCTGCAGCCAACTGCTGTGCATGCTTTTGCATTGCAGCAGCCGAAGCTTGGCCAACAAGTTGTGGCTTGTGCATAGTGTGGCAGCTGTGTTCAGCACAACAGCATGTGCACAGCAAGATGAGGAGCTTCCTGCATGGACGGGTGCTTCCAGTGATCCATCATCTCCAGCAACCAAGCAGCTGCTGGTGGCTCCTGCAGCACCAAATGCAGCCTGACGTACCTCACATGAAAGGGATGATCACCGCAGCTTTCCTGCAAGCTGGTTGCGCAGCACACACAACATGATAAAAAGCTCGTCACACATGAGTGCAGTGCGATCTGCTTTCTGCTGCTTCTATAGAAGAAGGGTTTTGCCCCTGCTGCTTGCAGGAAGTGCAGCTTTGCAAGTCCGCGGGGTCGAACATTAAGCACGGCTTGTCCAACGCAACACGCTTCCTCTGCTCCTGCTTCTCACTTGTCTTCTGCTGCTTTCCCGCCCTTTTGCTTCTTCTTTGCTGCCGTTCCCGCCTCTCTGCTTGCAGGAAGCGCAGCTTCTATGACCCAGAGGCACGTACGCTGCGCGGGCAGCTGCGGTCAGCCTACGAGTCGCTGCTGTTCTTGGATGCAGCTTTCGCAGCAGCAAACGACGTGGAGCTGGCGCTATGGAAGGGCGTGTTCTACCGGCCCATTGAGGAGTTCAGGACGCGGCTGAAGCAGGCTGACAAGGTGTGCGGCTGACAAGTGGGCGCTGCAACAATCTTGCCTTTGTTGAATGCAAGCATGCACATGCCAACTGCGGCTATGCAGGTCTTGATACTGCAGCAAGGGACCTGAAGGTGTGTGTGAATTATCATAATAAATTACTATTATGTGGTTTGAGATCCCTGGTTGTGTCTCCTGCAGGCTGGCAATGCAGCGGCCTCCGCAGGCCCCAAGGTGGCATCTGCGATTGCCTCTGCGTGATGCATGCTGATGTGTACCGTGTTCGTTGCTGGTGTGTTTCAAGCATGCAGTCAACGAGGATTGTGTAGCTCACATTAATTTCTTGTGATTTTGTGTTTCCTGCAGGCCGGAGATGCAGGCGCCTCCGCAGGTCCTAAAGTGGCTGCTGCCTTCATGCGGTTCCTGGAGGAGGCCTCACTCTTCTGCATGCATGCACAGCATGTCTATGCTTACCGCGTCCCTTGCCCACAACCACAACAATGCTTACAACAACTACATAACACGGAGACATATCCTTCAATGAAGCTGACAGCGTGTGCGTATCTTGTTGTCCTGCACACTCCTGTTTCTTCCTGCAGGCCGGGGATGCAGGCGCTTCAGCAGGACCCAAAGTGGCTGCTGCCTTCATGCGGTTCCTGGAGGAGGCCTCGCTCTTCTATAGGCGGCTGGTTATGCAGCTGCAGGCAGCCTATGGTGATGTGGGTGTGAAGCTGGCAGTGGAGGCGGCTGGTGCAGCTGGTGGGGGTGTGGCGGCAGCGAATGGAGCAGCAGCGATGCTGTGCAGCTCGGTGAGTTGCGCGCAGGGATGCTGCTTGCAGAATAACTGGTGGCAGGAAATTTGCTTGCAGGACAGCTGCTTTCAGGACTGTAATGTTGCATGCTTGTAGGCGTGGGTGCTATCCAAACTGTAGCGTCTGGCTGCAGCTGCTGTATCACTGTGGCTGTGCACAGCCCCACGCAACACTGCTTTCAGTGCCCTTCTTCAATGCTTTGTTTGACCACGCAACGCAAAGTCCACCCTCACCTTGATCGTGCCTGACCCTTAAAACAACACGTTGTTCAGAACTGCGTAGCTGCCTCGGTCTTCTCTAGTCAAAGCGCACTGTTTCAATCCATGTGTTACCTCTGCTGCTGCTGCTGCTGCTGCTGCTGCTGCTGCTGCTGCTGCTGCAGGGCTCCTCTGCCCCCAGGGACGTGCGCCCCAGCATCCACCGCTGCCTGATCTACCTGGGGGACCTGGCTCGCTACACAGCCCAGGCAGCGCCCAAAGCAGCCCCAGCAGCAGCAGCAGCAGCAGGCGCAGGCCCCGGCCAGCACCCAGCCGCCATGCCAGACTGGCAGCGCGCAGGGTACTACTACCGGCTGGCTGCGCGCGTGCTGCCTCGCAGCGGCAATCCGCACAACCAGCTGGCTGTGATGTCTGTGATGGTGGGGGAGGCGCTGCGGGCTGTGTATCACTACGCGCGCAGCTTGTGCGTGGGCATCCCCTTCTGGACGGCGCGGGAGAACCTGCTGCTGCTGTTTGAGCAGAACAGGGCCAGGTGGGTGGCGGCAATTATCAGCAAGATGTGCAGCAGCAATTACAGCAGCAGATGAGGCACGCGTGCTGTATGGGTGGACTAGACTGGGCGGCGCCTGGAGCATGCAGCATTTAGCTGGGCCATGAGTTATGTGCAGGGTGGATGGCGTTGGTGACGGATGACCGCGTTTAATGCATGGCAGGCAGGGCTTTGCTATTTGTAGTGCAGGGTCCACTCTTTTCAGCATGTACTCACATGGCTTCATCTCACCTGCATGCCTGCAGGTATGGCGAGTTTGCAGCTCAGCGCAGGCAGCGCCCGCAGCAGCAGCAGCAGCAGCTGGGCCAGCTGCTGTCTGACGTCAGCATCTGCTACGTGCGGCTGTCAGGGCTGCTCTTTGACAAGATCAACCAGCACGAGTACCAGCCAGTTTCAGACGCCGCTGCTGCTGCCTTGGGGTCATTCTTGAGCCACCCGCTGCTGCTAGATGGCCTTGCACGCCAAGGCAGGGCAGACAGCACGCCACTGCACCTAGTTGTGCTCAGCATCTTTGCCGTGCACAACGCATGCAGCAGCAGCAGCGATCGGCGGGCCAGCGGCGGCGAAGCAGCGGTTGGGGCGGGCTCCGGCGGGCTGGCAGCAGCAGCAGCAGCAGCAGTGCAGCAGGGGCCTGGCAGCTATGGGGATGCTGCGCAGCGCAGCATGCAGCGCAGCCGGGCGCTGGCCACAGCCTTCCGCACGGGGCGGCTGCTGCTGCAGGCGGCAGCAGCAGCAGTGCCGAGTGCTGCAGCTGGCAGCGCGAGCAACGCTGATGCTTCTGGCAATGGCAATGGCAGTGGGGCTGCTGCTGCTGCTGCAGCTGCAGGAGTGCAGTTGCAGCGGGCAGGTGCAGGGGCGGCACGCCTGCTGGTGGCTGCGAATGTGCTGCTGCAGTGGCTTGCGGCGCAGCCGTCACTGGCAGTGCTGCACCCAACGCATGCCAGCGAGGATGAAGGCAAGGCCCGCGCAGCATTCTGGGCAGCAGCAGCGCAGCTCATTGCAGCGCTGACAGCTGCCTTCCCTGCTGCGGCCTCTCAGGGTGCTTGCGGCAAGCCTGTGAGAGCCGCAAATGCAGCGCAGGCTGGCGCAGCAGCAGCAGCAGCAGCAGCGCGTGGCGGCAGCGGCTCTGCTGGCGGCGATGCTGCGTGTGATGGCGGGGCGCTGCCGGAGGAGCTGGAGCTGCTAGGGTTTGAGCCGCTGCGGTCCAAGCACCACTGGCACGTGAGTGTTTGTTGGCTGTTTCGCGTAATGCGGCAAAGATGAGCTGTTCGTCTGCAAGAAATCTGCTGCTTGCCTGTGAGGGTGTGAGCCGCTGCGGTCCAAGCACCACTGGCACGTGAGTTTGTTGCGCTGTTAGCTGTCGGTTGAAAATGCGGCATGCGGAGCTGCGCGTGGCAAGGGGAGCTGCGCGTCCCAAGGAATATTTGGAGCGATATGAGTCTGTGTGTGCTGCACTGTGCTGCGTGACGTAAAGTGAAGTTGTGGGCATGGTGGGCTGAGATCTGTTTGCGGCTTGAACTGCACTGCCGGAGGAGCTGGAGCTGCTAGGGTTTGAGCCGCTGCGGTCCAAGCACCACTGGCACGTGAGTCCCGCTGTTTGTTTGTTTGTTTTGCACGAGGCTACTGCTCTGCATCCATGTGAGGGGAAATTGTTCTTGTGTTTGTGCAGTATGTTTGTGTGAATTGCTTGACGTCTACGCAGCGCTGAACACATGTTGTGCTGCTTTTGCTGCTGCTGCTGCTGCTGCTGCTGCTGCTGCTGTGCAGGTGACCGATGTGGGCAAAGCTGCAGTGGATGAGCCAGCCACGCGCGCCTGCCGCATGCTGGCGGCAGCGCGCGTGGTGTCAGCATCGCTGGCAGCAGAGCAGCAGCTGGGGCGGCACGCAGCAGCAGCAGCAGCTGCTGGAGGTGTGCAGCCGCAGACGCTGCGGCAGGTCGCGGGCTCTGTACAGCAGTTTGTGGAGGCAGTAGCAGCAGCAGCAGCAGCAGCAGCAGCAGGAGGAGGAGGGGCTGCTGCGGCAGCAGGCAGTGCAGCTGAGCAGGGGTTGCAGTCTGCAGCTGCTGCGGCAGGGGCGGCAGGGCGGCGTGCACCTGGTGCTGCTGCTGCCGCAGCAGCTGCTGCAGGCAACAGCGCTGGCGCTGGGGCTGCAAACGATGCAGTGGCAATGGACACAGACTTGCCGTCTCCTCGGAAGCAGCAGCAGCAGCAGGAGGATGAGGAGGATGCTGAAGAGGTGATCGTGTTCAAGCCTCGTACTGCTCGACCCTCGGCAGCAAGCGATGATGGATTGGCGCCAGCAGCAGCAGCACCAGCAGCAGCAGCAGCAGCGAGTGGTCCACCTGCCATGCTGCAGCCGCTGCGGCCGCCGCCGTCTGCAGCAGCTGCTGCTGCTGCCGAGCCGCCGCCGCTGCCGCAGCAGCTGCTGGCCAGCCGGCAGCAGGGCCGGCTGTCTGCCAGCAGCAGCCAGTGTGCGTCCGGTGTTTCCTCGCCTGCTGCTGCTGCCGGCTCGCCTGTGCGGCAGCAGCGGCCGCAGCCTGTTGATGCAATGGTGATCAGCCCCCAGCCAGGCAATACAAAGCAGGACAAAGCAGCAGCAGCAGCAGCAGCAGAGGTAGCAAAACCAGGCCCACCTGCAGGCGGCAGCCGTAGCTCCACACCTCAATCTGGCAGTAGCATGCCGGCAGTCCCTGCTGCTGCTGCTGCTGCTGCTGGTGGCACTGGCAGCGGTGGTGCAGCAGGCATGCTGCTTCATGGGCATGCTGCCACAGCACTGGACCTGCAACAAGCTCAAGCTGCATCCGATATGCTGCTTGCACGCCTCAATGCTAAGACGCCTCCGCAGGCCCTTGCTGGCGGCGGTTTAGGTGCTGGTGCTGGTGCTGGCGGCGGTTTAGGCCCTTCAGGTTTAGGCGGCGGCTTGCCGCCTGCGCCAGGGTTCAGCTCGTTTGGTGGCGGCCAGCAGGGTCCTGTGCCAGGGTTCAACAGGACAGGCAGTGGGCTTACAAGCAGCAGTCTGAGGTCTCAGCCGCCGTCTCCGGCAGTGTTTGGAGGGGCAGCAGCAGCAGGGGCTGTGCTAGGTCCTGGTGCACTGGCTGGCGGCTTACAGGCGCCTGCAGGGCTGCAGCTGCAGCAGCAGCAGCAGCAGTTGATGGGCGGCTTGGGTGGCGCTGCAGGAGCAGCAGCAGCAGCAGCAGCAGGAGGCGGCTACTGGGGTGCTGATGCCAATCTTGGAGGGCTGGGGCTACAGCTGTCGTCTCTTGTGCCTGGGCAGCAGCAGCAGCAGCTGCTGGGTGGCGGAGACCCTGTATCCCTAAACTTAGGGTTTGGCCTTGGGCTTAGCCAGCAGGGTTTAGGTGGCAACTTCGAGGGTTTTGACCCGCTAGGGTTTGGGCTCAGCAGCGCCTTAAGCCCTGGGGGCACTGGGGCAGGGTTTGATGATCCTATGCTGGGTCTGCTGGGGGGCGCTGGTGGTGCGGCAGCAGCAGCAGCAGCTGGTGGGATAGGCTATCCGTCAGCTCCGATCAGCATTGCACAGCAGCAGGAGCTGCAGCAGCTGGGCAGCAGTGCTGCTGCAGCGTACGAGCTGGAGCGGACAGCAAGGGCAGCAGCCGACAGGATCCTGTCACCGGAGCATGACACTGGGCTGCAGCTGCTGCAGCAGCAGCAGCTTGCGCAGCAGCAGCTTGCGCAGCAGCAGCAGCAGCAGCAACTTTTACAGCAGCAACAGCTTGCACAGCAGCAGCAGCTTCAGCAGCAGCAGCAGCAGTACAGTGGGCTTACTGGCCTCGCGCCTGCCTTTGGCAGTAGCTTATTGCCAGCAACAGGGCTGGCAGGCAGTAGTGACCTGGCTGCTGCTGCTGCAGCGGCAGGCGTGTCAGCAGGCGGGCTGACCTCTGCGCTGCACACGCAGCAACACCAACAGCAGCAGCAGCAGCAGCTGTTGTCACACAGGCTTTCAGGAGCTGGCGGTCCAGTCAGTAGCCCCTCAGCACTTGCAGGTGCCAGCTTTGGCAGGGGTGCATTCCATGCACCACAGCAGCAGCAGCAGCAGCAACAGCAGTTGCCGCCGCTTGGCAGGATCTCAGCACCCTCTGTGCTGGGTAGGCCAAGTGATGATGGCTCATTGTACAGCCCTGCTGCTGCTGCTGCTGCTGGGCAGTTTGGCGGCCTGCAGGACAGCTATGCCATGTTTTCAGGGCCCAGCATGTTTGGCGGTGCAGCAGCAGCAGCTGATGCCGGCCTGCAACAGCGCAGGATCAGCAGCAGCAGTATGACAGGCTCTCACTCATCGCAGCAGAGCATTCCCCCTGCTGCTGCTGCTGGTGCTGCTGCTGGCTTTGTCTCGGGTGTGCCAGGACCTCTCCAGCTGGGCGGTTTAGCAGGCCATGACCAGGGTTCAGGGTTTGGGCTTGCTCAGGGCGAGGGTTTAGCACCTGACAGCCCCACCTCCCCAGAAGGTGATGGCCTCACCCTGCTAGAGTACTTGGCAAAGCAGCAGCAGCAACAGCAGCAGCAGCTAGCCGGCGCATTGTCAGGCATTGATCCGGCTGCTGCTGCAGGAGGCGCAGCTGGGGCTCTGGCAGGGGCTTTGAACCCACCACCAGGGTACAATGGTGTAGGGTTTGGGGGAGGTGGTATGGGGCTTGGGGCGCAGCAGGGCCTGGGTTTAGGGCTTGGCAGCGGGGCGTTTGGCGGGGCAGGTGCAGTGTCTGGCGCAGGGCTGTTTGCAGGCGGCGGGCCTGCAGTGCTGCTGCCGCCACTGGACATTGTACAGTCGCAGAACCCCTTTGCGTCGTGAGCAAGCCCAGGCCTGTCCATGTGACTTTCTTGTTCACTCGCTTTTGCCACTTGCAGCAGGTTACGCAGCTGCATCATACGTGCTGTTGCATATGCACCCTGTTTGTGCTTCAGCCAGGCTGTTTGCTTCACTACTGGTCGGGCCATTGCACATGTCACCAATCATTGCAGCAGCCTGAGCTGCGCCGCTGACTACGCCTCGACCAGCATACACCATCACCAGCACAATCAACTGTCAACGTGGGGCATCTCTGGACATGCCCACTGCAGGAGTGCTGCATTCGACAGTGTCCGCCCCCGCAGTTACTTGCAGCAGCGGCTGGCTATATGCATTGAAGGGGTACACCTGCAAGCGCTGTGAAAACAGCACTTTCAGTGTGCACTTGTCAGCCTGCTGTGGCGGTTGTTGCGCAGCCTCTGCCGCCTTGTGCGTCAGAACTGGGCTGTGTTGGTGCCATCTTGTTTCAATTGTTCCACAGCACAGCTGGTGCCCTGATGCTACTCAAGAAAAGGCTCCTGAGCATGCTTCTTTGCATATACCTGTCAATGCCAGATGTGTGCGGTGTCTGTTGACAAGAGGCAGCTTCAGGTGCAATAGATATGTGCGTCTAGACGCACCGCATAGCGCGTGCTGCCTTCCCGCGCAGTCCTTGCAATGTGCTGCACATACTGTACTGGTGCTGGCAGCCCAGGCAGCTGGCGTAGCAGTTGCTGAGACACAGTGCAGTGCCAGTGTAGTCGCACACTGCTCTGCTGATGTCCTGCCGTTCCGGCAAGCATGTGTCTGGATGATCGCCTCAAGGGGAGTTGTCGCGACTGCTCAGCAGCGGCGCGTGGCAACACAGCAGCGGAAGATTCTTGGTGGCGCACAGGGCAACAGGTGAGCTGGGCCACAGGCTAGCCTGCAGCACCAGACAAATGCGTTGCGCAGATGTGCTGCCTGCCAGTTGTATCTCTGCGTGGTGGCGTGTGGGGCAAGGTGTGTTTATGGCTTACTGCCTGCTTGCACAATGGAGACTTCTGCACACCCACCCACTTGCGTAGTTGCGGGCTGTGAGCAGTTCTTGGCATGCATGCTGGTGCGGTGTATCTTCCACGTGCGCACGCAGCAGCAGCGGTTGTCCGAGTTGTAGTAGCTTCCAGGGCCCGCGCAAGATCTGCAGCTGGGCGTGCGCTCACAACACGCTCACACTGGTGCTGTTGGTTGTGTCGTGCTGCAGGCGGACCTATGAAGACTTGTTGGGGCCTTTCAAGGGCAGAGTTAAAACAAGCGAGGCAGCGCAGTTCTCAAAGCAGTCCAGTCAACCTGCACCGGCCTTACTTTGATGAGGCCCTGCTCCAGCAACTGCTGGTGGCCCAGTGCATCCAGCAGCAGCTATGGGGGTGCTATCGGGGTTGCTTCTGTTTTGCTGAGCTTGCAACATTGCGGCTGCAGCCAGCCAGCCGGCAACCAAGGATTTGTTTCCATTGCCGTCACATGTGGCACAGTCAATTATTTGTAGGTGTGTGGTAGCAGCTCAGGCGCATCTTCGTGGCAGTAATGGCTCCTCGATTGTTTTGTCTGGTTGTGGCAGACCAGTGTGTTGCCTGCAAGGCTGTATTACGCCTCTTAGCGGGGCCGCCAGCTAAGCATGTTGGTCCCACTCTTGCATCTCCTACTCGAAGTCATGCTCAACATTTTGCTCCTGTTGGCTGGTGATCTGCAGGCCACCTATAGACAAATCCTGCCTTGCCTTGGACACCGTTGGTCCAGGTAGCTGTTCCCATTTTTTTGCTTGGTTGTCTGGGCACTGGCAGTAGTTTTATCCCCAGCAGCCCCACTCTTTCCCATGTAAGAAGCGTGCGCACACTGCTAGTCTGGGAGTATAGTTGACTCAGTCAAGATTCGGTCAACGTTCTTGTCAGTCTTTGCCGATTCAAGTTCGAGGCAGTGGCAGCCAGAAAGTACGAGGCAGTGGCAGCTGGAAAGTACGATGGATGTCTGCAGATGTCAACCCATTGGAAGGAAACTGTTGGCCTGCACAGCAGCAGGTGCCAAATACCATATATGCGGCTAGACTCAAGCAAGCACAAACCTTGTTCCCTACGATGTTGCACACCACGGGCAGCCGCTCCCAGCAGTTGCACCCCGCTGTGGAACGGCCACACCTTCATGTATCAGGCCATCATGGTGACACACAACAGCAGCTGCCAACCCACCCGACTAAAGCTGTGCGGCCATCAACAACTGCGGCACAGGAGCACAAGACATCCTTGTTTGCTTTGCAGCGCAAGCTTGCGTGATGCTCAAACCCTAAATAAACCACACCTGGCACCAAGCATGACGACGCAGGTGCAGTCTAGTACTGGTCTTCAATATGCTGTGTCAGCAGCAGTTGCCTTGATACCTCAGGCGTTGCACACCACAGGTGCATCTTACAGCGGCATTGAGTGCTGCACACCGCAGGTTGCACACCACACGTGCATCTATCTGCCGGCGACATGGCCAGGCCTTGGGGACAGCTACGTGGATGGGGTAGAGTATGCACATGCTCAGGGCACCACCACCTTCATGTCACCAACCACACAACACACGGCAGGCAACACATGGCGTCAACAGCAGCGGCTGCACAACGCATATAGTTCCACGCTTTGACAACTGCAGCGTATTCAAAACAGGCTTGCATGCTGCGTGAGTGGTGGCGCACACGTCAGCATGCGTACACAACTAATTAGAGTTGTAACTCTTGGCCGCTGTCAGCTGGACGGGATGGTATACCATACGTAGGGGGTTATGTCACGACATTGAGGAGTCTCGGCTCACTAACCCTCTTCTGTAGTGTATGCACGCCGGAATAAGCCGGAATATAAGCCGTTGCGCAAGTAACAACTACGAACACTGGAACAGCTGGCCGTTCCTTGGCCTGCCCTTAGCTGCTCCAGCGTTCCGCCCACAAACAGGAGCGCGTTAGACATAAATTGTCGATCCAACCAGCTGCAGAATCAACGTCACGTGAAACCCTAGGCTTAGCATTCGGCCGGAGTGCCATGTGCATGCGGCCTGGTAGTGGCTGCATATGCAGCTGCATGCATGCATGCTGCCATCACTTGAATCGTGATGGCGCATGGCACACCAGCAAATGACTGAGCTGACGGCTGTGACTGGCGAGATTGCGACTGCAGGGATAAAGGACGCTGTTACAGAAAGCTGCACTGCTCGGCAACGAACCAAATAAACAACACCAGACACTGCGGATGGCCTGTACGATACCATTGCTGTGTAATGTGCCTGGTATGACACACAAATAAACTGCCTGCAGGACTACTTGGGCCCATTTGCTGATCTGTCAACAAATCACACTTCACTAATCACAAGGTGCCAATAGAAAACTGTGGAACAAAGAGTCACAGTTGTGCGCAGGGCTGCAGCTGCAGCTGCGCTTCTGAGCAGCCAGCTGATCGCAGTACTACTAGTGGCGCTGGAAACAGCACGCAGCATACCACATGCTTATCTAATGCAAAACCCGACTTGCGTGTGATATGTGCAAGGCCAATCACCCATAAACACAAATCTGCGCACACAGGTGCATACTATCAGCAAGTAGATACAAATTTCACCACACATATGCCCACTGGCCATGGCCTGTCTGTTGCCTGGCACGCTGTGTCTTCAAAACCACAAAACACTGAACAGTGTGTAGCTAGAAGTAGCACCAGGCTATGAATCAATGGCCAGTGCAACAGAGCATGCCTCCTCCCTACTCCTTCGAGCAATCTGTGCGCGACGCACACTTGCAGCGGGCATGGTCGAAGCCGCTGCTGCTGCAGCAGCTGCCAGCGTCTGCCACGCGCTGCCCTGTGCTGCTGTCTGTTGCGCTCCACTGCCAGATGTCCCTGTCAGCCTCAGCAGAAAACTTGCCGGTGGGGTCCAGCTGGTGAACAGCACACCTGCAAGCGGCACACAGCCGACAGCAGAGGTGGATTGTCAAGATCTAGCTAGGATCTGGCTGATGCTTTTGAGAATTTCATTGCCAGATGTCTTGGTCAGCCTCAGCAGAGAACTTGCCGGTGGGGTCCAGCTGATGCACAGCACACCTGCAAGGGGAACACAGCCAGGCAGCCAGGCAGCCAGAGGTGCGGTGTTATGCTGTTTCTGAAGCTTTGCAGGCACATGATCCAGTACCAGTGACGAGACAAGCAGCCAACAATCGCTGAAAACACCAGTAGGCTTCTTGCTGTTTGTTGGACAGAAGCCCATAGTCAGGAACAATGTTGCGCTGCTGCTGTCTGATCACATATGCTCTGTTGACCCAGTCAACGTCCAGTCAACATCTGGTCAACATCCGGTCAAACGTCTCACCCGAAGTCACACCAGGTCTTAGGGTATTCTGCAGCGCCGTCGAAGCACTGTGCATGCTGCGGCCAGCCTGCCTTGCCCCAGTGCAGCCGCGCTGGGCCACACACAGGCGACCTGAACACACGCAGCACCGCCTGCAGGGGAAGCGCAGGCAAAAGCGCAAACAATGCAGCAGCTAGCTGTTAATGAGTTCAGTGCGTGTATGATTGCAGCTGCGCTGGCCTTCACACAGGCGACCTGAACACACTCAGCACCGCCTGCAGAGGAAGCGCAGGCCACAGCGCACACAATGTAGCAGCTGGCTATTAGAAAGTTCGGCGCGAGCATGATTGCAGCTGCGCTGGCCCGCACACAGGCGGCCTGAACACACTCAGCACCGCCTGCAGAGGAAGCCCAAGCCACAGCACACACAGTTCAGCAGCTGGCTGTCAGTAAGTTCAGTGCGTGTATGGATGCAGCCGCGCTGGCCCACACACAGGCAGCCTGCACACACGCAGAACCGCCTGCAGGGGAAGGGCAGACCACAGCGCACACAGTTCAGCAGCTGGCTGTTAGTTCAGTGCGTGTATGATGGCAGCCTTGCTGGGCCACACACAGGCAACCTGAACACACTCAGAACCGCCTGCAGGGGAAGGGCAGACCACAGCGCACACAGTTCAGCAGCTGGCTGTTAGTTCAGTGCGTGTATGATGGCAGCCTTGCTGGGCCACACACAGGCAACCTGAACACACCCAGCACCGCCTGCAGGGGAAGGGCAGGCAACAGCGCAGACAATGTAGCAGCTGGCTGTCAGTAAGTTCAGCGCGTGTATGATTGCAGCCGCACTGGGCCACACACAGGCAACCTGAACACACTCAGCACCGCCTGCCGGGGAAGCGCAGGCCACAGCACACACGAAGTAGCAGCTGGCTGTTAGTAAGTTCAGTGCGTGTATAATTGCAGCCTTGCAGGGCCACACCCCGACCTGAACACACTCAGCACTGCCTGCAAAGCAAGCGCAGACCACAGCACACACAATGTAGCAGCTGGCTGTGATTAATTTCAGTGCATGCATGTGTGCACACGCATGCACTGCAGCTGCTTGATGCAGGCATGAAAGCAACATGTGGAGTGCTCTCCTAAGCAATGCGGCTGGCAGTGCGCAGAGTCATCGGTGGACACCAGGGATGCATGCAACGCCATGTGCACACTGACCCAGCGCACTGCTGCGGGAAGCGCTCAGCTGGGTTCACTGCTCTTAACTGCCAGGTAAACCGTTGCTTGCTAACCTGGAAGTCCTCGTTTGTCTTGCCATTGATGTAGCTCAGGTGATCTTCCATGTTCACATACATCAGTCACTCAGCCCTCACTGTCATCACTCTAAGCATCCCTCTTTCTCACTCGATCGTTTACCTGGAAGTCCTCGTTTGTCTTGCCGTTGATATAGCTCAGGTGGTCCTCCATGTTGGCGTACATCACACTCACACAAACACGCTATGTCTCTTTCTCTTGCTGCACTCCCACTCACCTGGAAGTCCTCGTTTGTCTTGCCATTGATGTAGCTCAGGTGATCTTCCATGTTCACATACATCAGTCACTCAGCCACTCACTGTCATCACTCTAAGCATCCCTCTTTCTCACTCGATCTTTTTACCTGGAAGTCCTCATTTGTGTTGCCATTGATGTAGCTGAGGTGGTCCTCCATGTTGACGTACATCACCGCCTCACCAACAGCAGGTGACAGGTAGGAGTGCTCAGCTGCAGGCGCAAGGACGACAGAAAGCAGCACAACAGAGTTACAACATCACCGATTCAACTGCGATGGTGACATTGCCAATCCCACAGACAATGACAAGCAGGAGTGCTGGGTTGAGGCACAAGAAGACAGGCAGCAACACAATTGCGTGAGCTCCTCCAGTTTCCTCACTCTAGTAATAGCCCAACCAGCTGCAGCCGCTGCTCTGCTCATGGGAGTGATTGCGGTCCATGCTCCCGCTCACCTCTGATGAAGCGCACCAGCGCGGGTGACCTGAAGCCCCTCCAGCGCTGGGCAGGCCCGTACAGCTCCTTGGTCACTGCCCCCAGGCAGTCGCCAGCCTTAGACAGCGGCACAGCCACCTGTGCAGGCATTGCGGCGAGCGTGCGGCAGCGCACAGTGTGGAGAGTGGAAATGTTACACACGTGACGGCATTCTGTTGGGGTCAAGATTGTGTGAAACAGAAACTGGGGATGTGCCATGCAGTTGCAACCACTGGACAATGGCATACCTGGACTTGGTTGCAGCTGTATCAGGCATCAGATGCATAGCAACTGTACAGGCTGTGCATTGGCTTCATACATTGATGCCCAAGCAGGCCTTATAAGACACTTACCTCATATTGATCGTAGCTGTTCCATGCTGCGTACAACTTGTTTTCCATCTCACTGATCGACACGTACGACCTGCGGACGTGGAGAACAGAGTCATTTCAGATGTTAGTGCCTGCAGCAGCTTACGCACTGTGACTGCTGCGCTGCAGGCTGCGGCATGTACAGCTGCTGTAGTGCTGGTCGTTGTGATGCAGCTGTTTTTGGCAGGCACGCAGACGTGATACACTTTTGATCGTAAAACAAATGCATGTCTTGATTGGCAGACACCAAAGGGCTGCTCATTGCGCAAGTGAGACACAGCCATTCCGCACACTGCAATGTGACATTGCAGCAGCACTCACTCCCTTGCCGGGTAGACTCCAGGCACCACGTTGATTGAGAGGTACAGCCGGTATTGGTCAGACCAGTAGGTGGGGGCCACATCAATGCCGATGCCTGCAACATTCAATAAGCGAGGGGCACACAACTGTCATTGCTTATTGGAGACCAATAGGTGGGTGCCATATCAATGCCGATGCCTGCAGGGGTGACATCGAGGCAGCGAATGCAGTTGAACAAGCCGTGCATTTCACGAACCAGTCCTTATCGGGGGCTGATTCCCTTTCGGCTCTGGACCTTCGCACCTAGAGCCAATCTATTGTGCAATGCCGTTGGTGCCATCATGGAGTGCAGGCACCACACCAGATTGCACCTTCCCTTTGTAACACACAAAACCTGGCGCTTCAAGAGACTTGCACCGCTTGAAAGCAACAGCATGTCCGCCTCAGGCTGAAGAAGAAATCAGCTGTGTCTGGCTTGCTGGCCTCTATTGCAACAATCGGCTACAGGTCACATGCGCAGTAGTGTTCGGCCAAGGAACTGCTGCCCACCTGTGCCGACAGCGTTGACTTTCATCTGTGCATGCGCTCCCTCAGGTAGGCCGTTGGATGGACCGTCTGCCGCCATCACCTGCACAGCACATACAATCAAGCGGCAGCGTTGAGCAATGCTCCAAGATGCTGCACACACTGTTGCACGGATTCTTGCTTCCGGTTGATTCCAGAATGTCTCAGCACTACTTGGGCCAGCGACAGCATCTCGGCTCCAAGCCACAGCAACAAAACTCAGCACCACTATGCGACACGTTGTCACCAAAAAGGCCCCAGCAACAACACCATCACCACTGCTCCTTCCCTGCCCCAACTGCAATCACACACTCACTTACAATAACGCACATGCACACATAACACACGCAGCCTCACCTTGGCTGCTTCCTCGTTGCTGAGGCCATCAGTGAGGCGCTCAAAGGTGACCCTCCACAGCATGCAACAACGATTAACAACACCGCGCCAATGTGACACCATAACAGCCCACCTCGGCGCCCCCTCCATCATGTCACCCAACATGCCCCAGCAACAACACCATCACCAGTTCCTTTCTGCCCTGCACAACCATTTTCACAAAGTCACGCTAATGCTAAGACACACACGCAGGCTCACCTTGGCAGCCTCCTCATCGCTGAGGCCGTCAGTGAGGCGCTCAAAGGTGACCCTCAAGACACTGACAAACTCACAAACACACTCAACAGGTGACCCTCAAGACACTGACAAACTCACAAACACACTCAACAGGTGACCCTCAAGACACTGACAAACTCACAAACACACTCAACAGGTGACCCTCAAGACACTGACAAACTCACAAACACACTCAACAGGTGACCCTCAAGACACTGACAAACTCACAAACACACTCAACAGGTGACCCTCAAGACACTGACAAACTCACAAACACACTCAACAGGTGACCCTCAGCCCCACACACCTTGGCAGCTTCCTCATTGATGAGGCCATCAGTGAGTAAACACCCACCATTCATGCCCCAACACACCCACACAGTCACAGTCACACGCAGCCTCACCTTGGCTGCCTCCTCGTCGCTGAGGCCATCCATGAGGCGCTCACCGGTGACCTTTAACGCACTGACAAACCCAAAGACACACCCAACAGGTGACCCTCAGCCACACGCACCTTGGCGGCCTCCCGATCGCTGAGGCCATCAGTGAGTCGCTCAAAGGTCCTCCTTCTCCACCTGAATCACACTCACTTACTCAAACATACTGCTCAGGCACGCGTTACTTCACGTGTCATGTGGCATGGCAGCCTCACCTTGGCTGCTTCCTCATCGCTGAGGCCGTCAGTGAGCCGCTCAAAGGTGACCCTCCACAGCATGCGGCTGGGGATGAACCAGAACAGCTGCACCAGCAGCAGCAGCAGCAGCAGCAGCAGCAGGGAGCAGAACGTTACATGCGGCTAAGCTGCTGTTCACCTTGATAGGCTGTGGTGCACTGTGCAGGCGTGCTGTGGTAGGCTGGAATCACATGTACGTGCAGAAGCTGGATTGCATAGCCCCTGGCTGCCGCACGGTTGGGCGTTGCGCGCTGTTCTGATAGTGACAGTAGAGTTGACCGTCACTGAAGAAGCTGCCTGCAGAAGTTTTGGCGCATGTAGCTGCACCTGCTCCGCCAATATCAGCAACTGACAGCAGGCATTCCAAGGTTCAGCAGCGCATGCAGCTGTAAATCTACAGCAGCATGCACTCCCACCTGCACTTCATCGAACGACTTGACGGCCTGCCAGACAGCGTAGCTCGCCAGTGGACTGATACTGCCCAGCCCGCCAGCAGCAGCAGCAGTAGCATTGCCACCATCCTGGTTTGCTGCTCCGGAGCTTGCTGCAACAGCAGGCCCCGCTGCTGCCTTGTAATCTTCCTGCAGCCTCTGCAGCGATGTGACAAACTCCTCGGTGCTGATATCCTCCTTGCTGCGGCGCACTGCCGTGTTTTTGACGATGGAGATTGTCACATCCAGAATGATGCCCAGCCGGCCGGCTGAGACTGAAGCGGCCCTCCAGAGGTGTGGGTCACTGCTTGGGGTGATGCTGCGGATAGATCCTGAAGCATCCATCAGGGTAAGCCCGCGCAGCTGCACACCAGAACAGTAGCAGCAGCAGATGCGGCGGCGGCGGCAGCAGCAGCAGGTGTGGGTCACTGGCTGGGGTGATGGTGGGGATGGAGCCTGAAGCATCCATCAGCGTGAGACCACGCAGCTGAGAGCAGCAGCAGCAGCAGAAATAGCAGCAGCAGCAGCAGGTGTTGGTGGCTGGCTGGGGTGATGGTGCGGCTAGATCCTGAGGCA
>RWJK01001069.1:1712-21009 GCA_004335835.1 Scenedesmus sp. ARA3 | reverse complement strand
TGCCAGCGGTGGTGTGCTGCCCAACATCCACACCCACCTGCTGCCCAAGAAGTCCAAGAAGGGAGAGGCTGCAGCAGAGTAAACAGCATCGCTGCTGCTCAAGCCTGAGGTGCTCCCTCAGTGCCAAACTGGTGTTTATCAACACCACCAATGCATTGGAAAGCCCATGCAGCCTGTACACCGGCTATATTCAGTGCAGCATGCTGCTGGTTACATGCAGTGTTGCACTTGCCCACAATTACGGCAGCGACACCATTGATATTGACCAATCGTTCCATTGTTCCACTGATGGCATATATTCTCTACGACGTTATTGACAGACGTAAGTCAAACAGCACACCATGAAAGGAGCAGGCGGCGTATGTACATCTCCATATGGAGATTATGCATACGCAAGAGGCCACAGTGTGTGTCAGCCCTCACTCCGCTTGTGGCAAATGCCTTGGCGGAACAAACATCACTATTCGCAATTCATGTGATTGCCTTGCTTCACATTGCATTTTTTGATGCCCCTACATTGCTGCTGGTGCCACTGCTGGCTTTGGTGCTGCAGGCAGCAAGCCAAGGTGTGCAACATGGCACTGTTGCCAATGCTGCACACTGTGCACTGCTCATGTGCTACTAGCTGTAGTACAGGTTCTGCTCCGGTTGTACGGCCCTGTGTGCACTGCTGATCCCTCATTGCTTGCTGTGCAATGCATGGCGTGCATCCTCTGCCACTGTCAGCAGCCTGCTGCAGAAGCCTACGCATCAGCTGCTGGACTGCTGCTGTAGAGCCACATGTCCTGCAGCTGTAGCTGCATGGGCCGCAGTCACACCCGCTCAGCACTTGCCGCGCTCAGCCAGGGATTGCAGGCGGTGCACTGACGGCCACTTGCTGGTGGTGCTGCTGCTGCGCACCTTCTCCTCTGCCAGCTTGATGCTGGTGGCCTTGATCTGGTCCAGCTGATCCTTGGTGTAGATGTAGTGCACCTGCAGCCGCGAAGTACATGCGCAGCAGCAGCAGCAGCGTGAACCTAACCACCGTAAGATTTCTGCTTGACGGTGATGTATGTCTTACACCACAAGCTCGGTTGAAAAAGGGCACAGGTGTTTGAGTGCCTCCTGCAGCCTGCAGCAGCTTCTGTGCTTGGCTGTAAATGAAACATGGCATGCCTGCACGCCCATGACTGCCGCATGTAGGCAAGGCCACAAATGCATGCGTACATCCTCCGCATGCAGGCAAACCCTTACGCCCTCACACAGACTCTCGGAACAGCACCTCCAGCCATTGCTTGAGGGCGCGTAACTGTGTAATTACTGCTGATGTTTGTCCCTTTACCTCCAGCCAGTCCAGCGCCTCCTGCAGGTCATCCAGCAGCTCGTTGGTCAGTGTGGGGCTGAAGTCCCAGCGGCACACCACGCGCAGCACCTTGCGCGCCTGGTTGCCGGCAGCCAGCGTGTAGCTGCAGCAGCAGCAGCCGTGAGGCACGCGCAAGGAGCAGGAGCAGCAGCAGCAGCAGCAGCAGCAGCAGCAGCAGCAGCAGCAGCAGCAGCAGCAGCAGCAGCAGCAGCAGCAGCAACAGCAGCAGCAGCAGAAAGGCAGGGGCTCAGTGAGTGTGAGGCTGAGGAGTAAGGAGGCAGCAGTACATGTACTGCCCATGCTGGTGTGAGCCGTCAGCGCCCGGCTGCAGTGCTGCTAGCAAGTCGAGCTATTCCTGCAAGCTCTACCCTGCCTACGTCATGGATTGGGGCATGCTACAGCACACCCAACAGCGAGCAGCGCAGCATGCACCTGCACGGTAGCTCGTTGTCCTTGCACGCAGAGAGCACACGTACTGTACAGCATGGCATTATTTCAAACACAGAGCAGCCGGCTGGCCAGCCCTGCAGCCGCTGCTTGCAATTGCAATTGCAATACAATACAACACAATACAATACACTTACAGGACTGACCCCGCCCCAGGCACCAGCCCAGCGAGCCGCTATTCCGCTCATGGGGGAAAGTAGTAATTGTACATAATTGCAACTCACGCAGGCACCACCCAGCCGAATGTCTTCAGCCGATCTGCAATGTTGAACTCATCGTAGGCACGGCCCTCCACATCCTTCAGGTGGAATGCCACCAGCGGCAGGCAGCGGTCGCTGGCGCTGATCACCTCAAAGGAGCCCATCTTGACCAGGCCCTCACGCAGCTGCAGTGCAAGGTAGATGTTCAGCAGGATTGGTGCCACCATTAGTAATCTAGCAGGGCACAGCCGACAAGTGCAAGCATTCATTGCCGCAAACTGTTGCCGGTGCGCTTGAGCTGTGGCTGCGGCTGCTGCTGTGTATGATTTTGCAGCTAGCCGCGACCAGCTTTTAGTTGTTGTTTGCGTGTCCCAAGTTCCAGCAACAGCCGTCAGCGCTGCTGCCATCTGCATCAAAACAGTGCGCCGCCTCACCCGCTCCGCGGTGTGCTGCATGTGCCTGTTGATCTCTCTGCCGCTGCCACTGCCCTCAAACAAAACATGGTTGCCGCAAACAGCTTACCCGCTCCGCAGCGTGCTGCATGTGCTTGCCTATCTCTCTGCCGCTGCCACTGCCCTCAAGCAATATGTGGCCGCCAAAAACAGCTCACCCGCTCCACGGTGTGCTGCATGTGCCTGTTGATCTCTCTGCCGCTGCCACTGCCCTCAAGCAATACATGGTGGCCGCAAACAGCTCACCCGCTCCGCGGTGTGCTGCATGTGCCTGTTGATCTCGCGGTAGCCTCCTGCTGCTGCTGCTGCTGCTGTGTCTAGTTTGCATCATGTTGAACCTACTGTGCAGTTTGATGCATGCAGCTGCTAGCCTCCAGGTCAGCGCCTCACCCGCTCCGCGGTGTGCTGCATGTGCCTGTTGATCTCGCGGTATCCTGGGAAGCCCATGCGCGTGAACTGGTAGAGCTGGCCCACCACGTTCATGGCGCCCTTGCTGAAGTTGAGCGTGATCGTGATCTGGTCCTTACCAAGGTAGTTGTCGTGGAACACCTGGCCGCAAACATCGGACACGGGTAACAAACAAACATTGGATCATTGTGATGGATGCGAAGCGCGTACCACTGTAGCAGCTAACCTCGCTGTCTGGAGAACCAGTTGGCGGCTAGCTCATCCGCCAATGCAGAACACATTCAGGCCACCGGCAAGGCACTTGCAACTCACAGCAACAACAGCAGCAGCAGCAGCAGCAGCAGCAGCAGCAGCAGCAGCAGCAGCAGGGTTGCCTTACCAGTGACTCTGGCAGGTACTGCCTGCTGCGCCACATCACCCAGCCCAGGCCGGGGTACACCAGCCCAAACTTGTGGCCTGAGGCGTTGATGGACACCACGTTGGACAGGCGGAAGTCCCTGCAGCAGCAGCAGCAGCAGCAGCAGCAGCAGCAGCAGCAGCAGCAGCAGCAGCAGCAGCAGCAGCAGCAGCAGCAGCAGCAGCAGCAGTAGCAGCAGCAGCAGCAGCAACATATTCTTGTTGAACCAGTGGTGCAGCAACATCAACAACCCAGCCTGCTGCGCAGCCTGCCCGCTGCTGTTTCGCCTCACCACTTCATGCCTGGGAACACAGAGGGCGTCAATGTGCAACGACCCAACCTGCTGCATTGCCACCCAAGGGTGCTGCCGGCAGCCTGCCTGCTTACTACCTCTGCTAACCACTTTATGTCTGGGAGGAAGAAGGGTGCCATTGTACAACTATCCAGCCTGCTGTAATGTCACCCAAGAATGCCTGCCCGCTGCTTTGTCTCACCACTTCATGTCGCGGACCACGCAGGGCGCCATTGTGCAACCACCAAAGCTGCTGCAATGTCACTCAAACTCCCCCTCACCACTCACCACTTCATGTCTGGGAACACGAAGGGCGCCACGAAGCCGCCGCTGGCTGCGTCCACGTGGATGCACAGCTGCCAACCGGTCTCTTCATTCTTGGCAGCCACCAGCGAGTCAAGCTCCTCCACATCATAGAAGTGGCCCTGCAGCAGAGGTGAAGTGTGCACAATGTGTGAGTGGTTCGTGAGCGACACAGGGCATGCAGGAGGGTGATTGACTTGATGCGCATTGCACAGTATGCTGGTGTGGTGGAGGTAAATCTTTACATGCCTGCGCTTGTGTGTCTCAGTGCATTGTTGCTGCTGCTGCTGCTGCTGCTGCCAGCTGGTTGCTGGTGAGGTGCTGCCGCCAGCAGGGCAGCGTGCATCTGCGCATGTGCATGTTCATGCTGCTGTGCATGACACGCTGCAGCTGCTGTACATACTAGTGCTGTGGCGCGCCACAACTCACTGTGTAGGTTGTGCCGAGGATCGCCACCACACCTGTTGGGAGGCGCAGGGGCAGGTGGCAGCAGCATCCGTAAGTGTTTATGGTGGAGCAGCCAACTGCCGTTGGACCACACCATGCGTCATCTGTGCCCGTCTGCGCACACAGCCGCTGCCGCAATGCCCAAGCGTGGCAACCAGCATGCAGTGCGTCATGCTGCTGCAGGCAATGGCATAAGCTGGTTGCGTCAGCACAGCTGTATGCGGGGCCTATGGCCATGCTATTGTCAGAGCAGTCCAAAGAGACGCAAACGTAATAGGCTGTGTGAGACGTTACACAAAGAGTTGACCGACCGCATGTACATTCCTATGCCGGCTGCTCACCGATGGTGTTCTCATCGCATGCAGCAATGAGGTCCTCATTCAATGCGTGGTAGTGCCCTGGCCTGTTGGTCACCCACTGCACACAGCAGGCAGCAGCAGGCAGCGCCAGCAGTTGCTCTCAAAGCAGTTCGCCAGGCTTACTACAGCTGTCCAGCTCCAAACATTGCTTGCAAGTGGACATGCATGAACACCTGTGACACGACTGTGTGAAGTCAGCCGCCAACACTTGGTCTGCCAGTTCTTTGTTGCAGCAGCTCACCTTTGGCTCGATCTCAAAGTACCTCGTCAGCTTTTCCCACACCTGCAGCGAAATGACAATACACAAGTGCACATGGGTGCAAGGGATCAAGTATGACAGGGGTACATGCCGCACTGTTGCAGCTGCTGCTGCCAGCCACTGACAGTGTGTGGGGGCTCACACCGTAGAGCCGCGTCCAGTTCCCCGACACCGTGTTGCATGCGGGCTGCACCGCGTGCATACCACCATCTGCTGGCCCGTTCACCTCCCAAAGCCTCGCTGCTGCGCTGTCGTTGCTGCCGCTGTTGCTGCTGCCGCTGTCGCTGCTGCCGCTGTCGCTGCTGCCGCTGTCGCTGCTGCTGCTGCTGCTGCTGCTGCTGCTGCTGCTGCTGCTGCTGCTGCTGCTGCTGCTGCTGCTGCTGCTGCTGCTGCTGCTGCCAACTCACCACGTGCGTCTCCGTGCCCATCACGATGTTGGGCCGGCTGGCGTCCAGCCCCGCCGCCTTACGCCTGTCCTGCCAGCGCCGCTTCATGGCAAGGCCTGCCAGCAGCACTGCCTCGCTGCTGCCCACAGTGTCAGTGCCGGTGGCCTTGGAGGCGCCGAGGTCTGCAGAAAAGTTGGTACAGCAGCAGCAGCAGCAGCAGCAGCAGCAGGAGTGACGGCAGCCGGCCCCAATTGTGAACTGCTGTGGTGTGTGCTGTCAGCGCAGATGCAGCAACGAGGGCACTGCTGCAGGGCGTCCTGTTGCTTGCAATACTGTCAGTGTGTCTGGAATGCAAACCTGCCCTGTTGCTGGGCTATTCCGCTTTCGTGCAGGCCTGGCCTTTAGCTAAGTTCCCGGCGGCTCACCGGCGTGCCACAGGTCAGCCAGCATGGAGACGCACATCTCCTTAATCTTCTCTGTGCTTGGGTACTCCTCCGTGTCGATGTACTGCGCAGGAGCAGCGGCAACATGTGGGTCACTTATGCTGTTTATCGTGCAGCCAGCGCTGTGTATGGAGGCGTTTCAGAAAAGCATAGGTTCGGCAGTCAGGGAGTGCCGCAGCAGCAGTGCTCAAGCGACTCAGGTGCAGAGCTGGGCTATCAACAATGCCCCTGCACGTGTATCAAGTTGGTGATGCAGGTGAACTGCCTGCCGGGGTCGCGGCTGCGCCCTGCAAAGCATCGCATGCATCTCTGCATCTGCTGTTGCTGCTGCTGCTGCCTCTGCTGGCGTAGCTGCGGGTGCAACTTGGCATGCGCGTGCTCACGTTGACTGCGATGGCTGTTCATGCAGTTGCATGCAGTGGCCTGTGCAAGCATATGTATGCTCACGTTGACTGCGATGGCCTCTTCCATCAGCTCACGGCACCTGCCACGCCACACAGCAGCGCAGCCCAACACACCAAACAGTACAGATGACAGCCGGCAGGTCAGTGCACGAACGATAAGAACATGTTGCCAAGTTGCAGGCATATTGGGCATGCTGTCGGTGCTGTTGCATACATGTGTCATGCGCTATTTGCTGCTGCTGCTGCGTTTGCTTGTATGCTTCTGACTATGCTTCATTCAACACAACAGCACCGTATTCAAGTGGCTACTGCATGGTGTGAGCCGCACAATAGACCGCTACATTGGTCCCATGGCATTCTGCCTGGCAGGTGCATGTATGGCACGCTGCTGCTGCTGCTGCTGCTGCTGCTGCTGCTGTTGCTGCTGCTGTCGCAGTGCGCACACAGCCCCTGCAGCCGCTGCGGCCACGTGTCAGATTAACAACACCCATGCGCATGTCACAACAGCATCCACAGCCGTGTGCCCCCCCTCACTCGGGCTCCATGAAGGTGGTCACGAAGGAGGCCAAGTTGAGGCGTTGTGTTTGCTCATCTGCTTCCAACACTGTAACCAACAACACAACACACAACAACAGCACTTGGACTCCTCCTGCGCACTCACTCGGGCTCCATGAAGGTGGTCACGAAGGAGGCCAGGTTGAGGCGCGGCGTGGCGTCAAGGTTGCGCAGGCCCTGGATCTGCGAGGCCGCCATGCGCGGCTCAATGGAGCGCTGCGGGAACTTGCTGGCGTCAATCGCCTCCCACCTGAGGACAGGTAGGTAAATCTATATAATAAGTGTAGCACTTTGACTCGTGTTACGATTGTGATGTGGTGTGTGGATGTGCAAAATGTGCAGCGACATGCGTGGTGCTCCCAGCAGCTGCGTCACTAGCTGGCTAGCGGCTAAGTGTTGCTGCTGCGGCATCCACATCTGCAAAGGGGAGCTGCTGCTCATGCAGCTGCACAGGAGTCGATTTGAAAGACAATGTGTGACACAGGTATGGGCAGGAGGGCGGCAGCAGAGCTTGCATACCATGCATGCCATGATGGCAGGGCCGGTGACGCAGCAGCTGCAGGTACCCGACTGCTGTGCTGCATGCTGATGCTCCTAGAGCTGTGTGTAGCGCGTAAGTTGGCAATGATTGATTTACTTGTGTTTGATCAGCATGGTGAAAGTATATGCTGGCAGCATGTTCACGGGACGTAGTAACTCACAAGAACCGTGGGATGCAGAGCCCATCGACGCCACCATTGCTTGCATCCGCGCACGCCATAATGTCTATCAAAAACTTGATGGTAAAGCGCACAAGCAGGCGCGCACGGAACGAAGCAGCAAGTCAAGCTTGGAGGAGCTGGGTGTTGCAAAGCAACTTGCCGTATTTCACAGTTCAGGACAGCTATGCGCCTGATAATAGGCGCTAGTATCCGTCAATGGCATAACAGTGCCCATTACATGGGAAGTTACCCAACGGTCAGGGTTGAATCAAGGATCCTGTCATCAGGAGGGTGCGATGACGGATGCCTGGTAACAACCCTAGGTGGTGCAACATGCACAGGTACTCAGAGATTGTTATTTTGCATGTTGCTTTGAAGTAAGAACTGAACAGCCACGGGCGGAGCATGAGAGGAAGTCAGTCACCGTACTGCTGTCGCCACGCTCGGGGTTGCGGCTGCATCCAGGCGTATGCTAGGTACATTGTAGATGGTTCAACTCATATTTCGAGTGAGCATGCTAATCGAACGGCTGCGACTCACTGATAACTCGTCTGGCTGGTGTCACTGGTGCCATGTACAGCCAGGGCGGGTGGCACCAGCAGCCTGAGTCTGCTATAATCTGGCGCCTGCCATGTGGGGGACTTCACAACTTTAAAAAGCCAAAAGACGGGTTCAAGATTACACACATACCAACCTTTATAATCAACGCTGATGGTGCTGCCGCCAGCAGTGCCAGTGCGGGCCGGGCAGCTGGCATTGCCACGGGCCACGACGGTCTGGAGTGACTCCAGACCGTCTGGAGTGCAGGGGCCCTGCACTGCAGTGCTGCAGCAGCAACAAACTATGACCAACACAACACCCACTTCCGCACTCGTGAAGGTGCCACTGAAAATCCGTCATAACATAATGAGTTGCACCCCGTTGCTGCCTGCTCCTCAGGAGCAACAAGGCTTGTTGGAACACGGCAGCCATGAGCAGGCCCGAACCTGCATGCATGCCCTTGCATGCGCCGTTGCTACTGTGCCGCCCTTCTACTAAACCTGAGACAAATGTCACTGGTAATCCGTTCAAGATACATTCAACATCAAAGTGCAAGCATGCATCAACTTTACTGCAGCCTGCCTTGCAGCACCTGCTGGTCTGTGTCATGCATAGTGCAGCTGTGGGTGGGCTGAACTCCACACCCAGCCAGTCAGGTTCCTACCAGAGGTGACTCTTATCATGTGTGCATGTATGCTTGCAACCAGAAACAGTGCGCATTCACGTGTCAACCATGGTTGACATGGACGTGGACGCGTACTCAATGCATGATTGCTGCGTTCTCGCCATGCCGCATTCATGAGCACGCGAAAGTTCACAGCATTCACCATCATTGTAGCTGTTGGGTTGATCAAACTGCTGTTGAGTTTGAACCGTACAACACCAGGCTGATTGAACGCACAGCAACTGCGCAGGAAGCCTTTGCACAACATGCATTGCTGCACACCCCCTCCAGAGGTCTCCTGGACAAGCAATGCTTGGAGGTGCGCAGCTTTGCATTTTTCATGCTAGACTGTCCATCTTTACACAATGCTGCAAAACAGAAATTCAGTCTGCAAGCGTTCAATGCAGAGCGGCATTGGCCAGGGTCAGTTTGCTGTCTGTTTTCAAGACAGCCTAGATGCAGTTTCTGAGGACCAATGTAACAGCACAACTGCCTGACACTGCGCAGGGCAGCAGTAGCTGCTGTACTGTGACAAGTATAAAAGTCAACTGATCTCATGCCATACGCCTTCCCAGGTTGATTGTTAGACCAAGCTTCTTGACGCCTGTGCTGCTGCTGCCAGGTGCTGCAGGCGCTCCTGCTGCTGCTGCTGCCCCAGTCGCTGCCTGCTGCACGGTTGCACCGCCGCTGCAAGCCGCAGACACAAAGGTAGATGGCATGTTGACAGCTGCCGGCTTGTTTGCGGCAATGCGGTCAAACACCTTGCCTCCGATAATGCGCCCAAGCTTCAGGCCATCTGCATTTGCGCTTGGGAAATGCACGCCGCCAAACGTGCGGGAGTCCCCTACCTCCTGAGCAGCAGCAGTAAGGCTGCTGTAGCTGCGATTGAGCCAGGGGGCGCCCGCGGATGTGAGGGTGAATGTAACACTGTCCTTGTTGTTCAGCGTCCTGAGCAGCACCTCCAGAACAGCGCCGACAGTCGCCTGAAGGGCAGAGCAGAAGCAGCAGCAGCAGCAGCAGCAGCAGCAGCAGCAGCAGCACAGCACGCGATCAATGGTGTTTCTCGTACTGATGCATGCATAACAGCAGCGACTTTAGGCATGGTCATGAAGAGGCTCTCAGGCCACAGCGCTGGCAGCTGTCACTGCCCGCCACAGCTGCTGCAAGTGCCGAACTTGATGCAGTTGACTGCATTAGTGGCTTCACCGCTGCCAGCCTGGCATCTTCAAAAGGCCCACACTGCCTGCAGCTGTCAGTGCAGATTGCAGTTCCCGCAAGTGCCGCACTTCAAAGTGCATCAGTGATGCATGTGACTGCATTTGTGGCTTCACTGCTGCCAGCCTGGCATTGGACAGCCCACCTGGTGTCCACTGGGGTACTCAGGGTGTGGCGGCGTCCTCAGCAGCGGCATCCAATCTGTTGCTGCTGCTGCTGCCGCTGCTGCTACTGGCACACCCGGGGCGCCCTGCGCGAAGGCAGTGATGGGCCGCCAGTGCAGCATGGAGTACTTGACCTTCCAGCCCGCAATGGATGCGTCGTAGCTGGCAGCGCCGGCACGCGCAAAGAACAACGCAGAGTCGGCGACAGAGTAGTCCTGGGGCAGCACCTGCAGCAGACACCAGATTGCATGGGTTTGGTTGGTCCGTGTATGTGGCACGTACCGGATGGCGCGCTGCTTCTGCTCACCAAGACATGGCTGTGTATGCAGTGTTCTGCTTTACCAACATACTTAAGCGAACACAAGCCAGTTTTGGTGTATGCATTGCAAAAAATCCTTGAAGGTTGTACACAACAGTGCTGATGTGTCTGCCAAGAACAGTGTGATGGTGTTGGTGAGTGCAGTAATGCAGGTGGATGTGCTGGCGGCTGCTGATGATGATGCAGCTGGTGTAGCCGCACCTCCCGTGAGATGTCCAGCCATGCGCCTGCAATGCCACTGGTGTTGGCGCCTGCAGCCCAAAAGAAGGCCGAGTCTGCGGCGCGACACAGACAGCAACACCAGCAGATGAGGGAGCCAGCAAGAGTTCAGTGATACTCTTTTGTGTTGTCTTCAAGTCTAATGCAGTGGTGCCAAGCAGCGTGGCAGCAGCAACATCTGCCACAACATGATCAGCACAAACAGCTGCGCGAGTCAAACTGCCACAGGCGTGCCACCAGATATGGTGCGGCTACAGCCGTCATGCATCTGCTGTGGAGTGGTGGGCTAGCCGGCTGGCTGGCTGGCTGGCTGGCTGGCTGGCTGGCTGGCTGGCCCACCTGTGTCATACTGCTTGCGTGTCTTGCTGGCCTTGCTGCCCAGCTTGTAGGTCTGCGCGTAGTCGTCCTTGGCGGGCTGGAACACAGGGCCCGCGCTGGCGTCCTGCGGCGGTGACAAATGATGCAGCACGTTGCTTCACTGTATAAAAGGCAGGGCCAATGGCTCATGCTTGACAATCCAGTGATATGACCACGACTCATAAAGCCGCTCTATGTGGCTATGATCATTTGCGATAACCCTACGCGTAAGCGCAGCAGTGCATGTTGCTGCAGGTAGTATTCAAAACCCGCTGAGCTTGTACGCCAGCACAGCACATTACTCATTCTTGGTAAGTCATGCCAGGCGTGCTGTGTACTGCCGGCACCTGCCAATGGCTCAAGGCTGCAGCAGCACACCTTGTTGTATGCCACGGCATCCACCTGCTGCTGCGGCACGATGAGCGGCGTGGTGTCAGCCAGCTGCGGGTACAGCGCAAACTTCTGCTCCGGCACAAACTGCCCACAGCAGCAATTGCAGCAGCAGCAGCAGCGGGGCTATCAGCGAGGAGTGCTGCGGTTTGAGCGCACAGTGTGGCCGCTTTGGCTGCGTTGCATGCCTGCATGCTGAACACACGAGCTGCCAGCAGTGCCGCTAAGGCACATGCTGCGCATGAAGCGCAGGCGGTGGGGCGGGCAGCCTGCATCAGAAGACACCATCACCTGAGCAACATACATCCATAAGCAACATACATCCATAAGCAACATACATCCATAAGCAGCATACATCTCTGCCATCTGAGTGTATTGCGCCATACAGGACGGCCGTTGTAATTGTTGATGCTGCTGTCTCACCTGGTAGGCGAACTTGGTGCCTGGTGATGCTGGCTTGAAGTCTGACAGGCTGGTGCTCTCATCAGCGGCCCTGCAGCATCATTTACCAGCACAGCAGGCCAGCCGAGTGATGGATGACGCGCCATGTGTGTGTTGGCGTGCATGGCTGGGTCACCGCTTAAAATGTACTGCACTGTTGCATCTCTGCGCAGCAGGGACTTGCGGCATAGAGGCAGCCAGCTAAACCAACTGGTGATCTCCACTGACGACTCGCAAGCGTACATCAGATGGAGGGGCCAGCAGCTGTCTGTCATGGCAGCAGTGGAATGACAGTGCTGCCACATCATAGCCCCTACCTCTGCTGCAGCATGGCCCTTGCAAGCGGCACAGCTACCGCGTTTGCTGCCTGCCGCTGGTCTGCAGGCACTGCCATCAGCTGCTTCCTAAGCAGCATGTCCCACATGGGCTGACGCGCACTGGACAGGACAAAAACAGCAGCATATTCGGCAGCCTTAGGACGATGTGTCTTTGGCAGAGATGCCCAAGTGCCAACCAGGCGTTGTATGTGTCTGCCTGAGCTTTAACATGCAGGACTCGTGGTGGCAACTGCTGCACCACCTAGTACTGCACTCCTGTGCATGCTGCCTTTGCACAGCAAACGCGTCTGTCGTCATGACACCAGCCATCGCTATCACCAAGTTTATTTTTGGGCTTGCATGCAACACGTTACTGGACCTAAAACAAATCAGTCATCATGAAGTCGGATGCAACATGTTCATATGAAGCTGCAGTATCGCGGGATGACTGCAACCCTGGTGTCTGGCAGCAGCTGGCACTCACGGGAAGCTTGCAGACAGCACGGCGTGCCCAGCAAACGCTGCAGGCAGGCAGCAGCAGCAGCAGCAGCAGCAGCAGCAGCAGCAGCAGCAATGCTCAGTTCTGTGTCAGGTGTTCAGCGGAGAAGGGCAGCACTGCTCATGCAGAATGTTAGCTGTAGTAAGTATACACACTGCGACCTGCTTGCCTGTGTTGTGGTGCTGCAGTGTCACTATGCACAGCTGCCAGCAGCGACACACAGCACATGCGACAAGAAACATAGCCTGGGCAACAGTGTGGCATCACTCACCAGCCAGGGCGTTGGCTGGGGCTCCTCCCTGGGCGATGGCCTGATGCATTGCAAGGCCAGTCAGTGCGTAGTACCTGGGGCGATGGAGGGCGCAAAGCCATGGTTGCAATTGTTGAGAGATAAAAGTGGGGCGCAGCGGCCAGCTATCCCCAGCCTGGCAAGGCATGCCATGATCACAATGCCTAAGCAGGCAAGCCAGCCTGCTTGCCACTGCACGAATCAACTGCAAACTGCTGCAACAGCTTACTTCTTGCATGCACGCTGCAGGAGGATGATCCTTGCCGGCTGTGAGCACCAGGTCGCACTGTGAGGCCTGGCAACAGGCCTGGTCATTGCTTGATCTAGAAGGCCTCACCTGGCAGCCAGTTGGTTCGGAATGCCATCAGTAGCAACGTTCAACTGGGTAGCATTCACCCAGTCCGTCACTACGTTGCTGAGCTTAGCCTCGGCTGTGCTGCTGCCAAGCACCAGCAGTGCCGCAACAACAGCAAGTGCTGCTGTAGCAGGGCTTGTCATTTTGGATCTGCCGGCAGCGACATCAGCAGACAACACAGACCCAGTGGTATACGAACTGCAATTATTGATCAGTATGCATCGTATTTGGCCACATGCAGCACGCCACTGTTTGTGCAGCATGGCAGGGCTGGCAGAAGTCACAGTGCCCCTCAGCATGGCTGACCAATGTCCGTCGAGTTTGGTCGAATTCGATGGCTGCTTGCGATCGGCTTATCGAAAACGTGTTGAGAACTGGCCTGACGAATGAATGCAGCGCCTGATCACCAGCGGCAGAAGTGCGTGGACCGCGCAACAGGCTGCTTGCGAAATGGAAGGCAGGGGAACGGATGGTCTGTCTGCAAGACATGGATTTGTATCCGGATGTTGTACGCGTGCACCGCACGCGCGGAGGGTGGCGGTGGCTCAATGCAGTACGATGTACATTGTGCATTGTAGACACTCCGACAGCTTATGATGCAAGATCTCCTCCTCAGTGCGTACGCTCCCTTCTCTTTGTCTTCTATCCAAATTTCACGCTCTCGGTATCATTGCCATCCTTGTCGATGGTCTCGCTTTGGTCCAAGACTGGTCTGTGTTGGGTCTTATTGTTGCATCCAAGCTACTGCAGCACTACTCAAGTCGCTCTATGCTGGGGGACATCTAATGATCATTATTTTGTATCTGAGAAGCGTGCAACCGCACGATCGTCTATGCTGCAGGCGCCAGCAAAGTGACTGGTCCAACCATGGCCAGTGAATCACCAACAGGGCAGGGTGCTGATACTGGCAGCACCCTGAAGTCTGATGCCCAATCCAACCCATCAAACTTGGGTATATAATTCCTTGTAAACAAAGTGTGCTAGATAGGTCGGTTTCAGGCTGTCAGCCGGAGCCATGTTTGTGCCCAAGCATCAGTCCAAGCTTCATGCTGTACGCACAGCAGGTATACATACCTCACTGCTACACCAGCAGCGCTGCTGTTGAACATCATTGACCTGATCAGACACTTAGGTTTCATGCTGTCACAGCAGCAAAGGCTGCAAAGTGTAACACATATCGGTGATGGATGACACCGCGGGTTGCCAGGCACAACAGATCAGCACTTGACCATCGACGTGTTTGAGCAATTCCACTTACAGATCGTGGACTACAAACGATTTTACTTCAAACTGAAAGCTCCGTGTGCTGAGAAGGCCTGCAAAACAGGGAGCCCGGTGCTTCCGGGTAACCGGCAAGCAAACCAACGTCTTTCGCGTGTTACCAAACTTTTTGTCCTTGTTACAATGAAGTTATCACCATTCGCATGAAGAGGGGCCAGCCATGCAGTCAGCCTACACGCAGGCAGCGCTGGTGGTGCTGCTGCTGTTCCTGGCACCTTTCTGGGCAGCTGCAGCGGAGCCGGGCAGTCGCAGGCTGGGTGAAACTGCTTATGTAGTTCAGGAGACGTCACAGCCGGCTCTGCTTCATGCCTTGATGAACGCCAGTGTCTCACTGTTGGAGTTCCAGGTGAGTCGGTTCAAACAGCTGCGGGAGTTGCACACCAGCACAGCAACGATGTGCCCACCAGCAGTAGCATATCATGCCACCATATGTGCACACGGTCTCAGATGGAACAAAGGCTGCTGTGCAGGCAGGCACCGTGCAGTGGCAATGCAAGGACACCAGGGCGCCTCCTGCAACAGCCCTTCAAGGCTTGCATACTCACATGATGCTGTAGCAGCCCACAAGGCAGCTGGCATTCAGCACAGTGCATGCACGCCACAACTCCTGCTGTTTATGTGATGTGATGCAGATACCAGAGTTCACCGTGGTCGTTGCGGCTTGGACGTGAGTCATGTTGCAAGGGTGCTTGATGTACTGCATGCTGCGAATTTTCTGCAAGTCGAGAATGTTCTCACGCAACTGGCATGCTGGACGTGCGGCAGCAGGTTGTGCTTGCTGAAAGATAGAAACCGTTGTGTTTGCAGGTCCGCAGGTTGATTGTCTTCTCCGCCCAAGCACACAGCCTGCAGCTGCTCAATGCTTTGTTTGCGTGTGGCTGCTGCGGTCCCTGCAGGTACATTACACAGACAGCGCAGTTAATGCTGATGCGCAACTTCACGATTTCATCATCAGCACAGCCGCCAACAGTGTTTGACTTTCAGTACCTGGAACGCAGAGTGCTGCTGGGGGATGGGGCCACAGAAGTTGTGTTCTCTATAGAGAATATAACACTGGCAAACGTCAGGTACGAGGCTGCCTGCAGTGGCTGCTGCAACCGTACTCCAGTGTCGCCGCATTGCTTCACAGCTAGCAGCACAGAGCGCTAGCAGTACACAGCGCAGCAGGCAGCAGGCGCGGTGCTGATGCCATGTAGGATCATGGCTGAGCAGTACCTTGGTGCTTGTGCTTAAACCAGACTGCAGCACAGTCGTAGGATATGCGTCGCACTAAAGCTCAGCAGCAGGAGCTACTGGTTTTGTAGCTATGTTCAAACCATTAGCAGCATGCACTCATGCCGTGTGGCTTTCCTGCAGCCTGTACCATACGTGCTGCTGCTTCCTGCAACCCTTGTAACTGCTGCTTGCAGGAAGAACAGCTTTGGCATCGACTTTGTGCAGAACACCCGGGGCTCAACAGTGTTGTTGCGAAACGTGGTGCTTGTGGAAACAGTATGCACTGCAGCCCCCGCAGTTGCGATTGCTGGTGCCATGGCGCAACCATCTCTTGCAGGACACCCGCCCAACAGCGTTCAAATCGTGCCCAACACATGCGTGCAGCTGCCAGAAGGCCGCCGCTGCTTTGCCGATAGCTTGCACTTCAGCTATTATGCAGCAAGGGCAAAAGGACACGAGGGCGGTTACACATTCGTGAAGCGCAACACCATGCGGGTGTGTCTGTCGTACGTTGATCCAGAGTGCCTGAGGTTGAGTGGCAATGACATGGACTACTGCTGGATGCAGCAGGCAGTGAAAGTGCAGCCGTGGCTGCAGCAGGGCCCACAGCAAGCGGCACAGCTCTCACCTGGCGCTAAAGCAGGCATTGCTGTTGCAGCAGGTGCGCTCGTAGCCGGCTGGCGTTGCAGCAGGCTGCTGGTGTGGTGTGTGGCGTCTTGTTTGAGGGCACGCAAGGCCATCTGCAATAATTGTGCAGAGCAAGCAATGCAGAGTTGATACACATCCTGAGCAATCAATGGAAGGGCTTCACACAAAACTTGAGTACAGCATACCCTGTGACTAGGATACTCTGCGCGTGCTCAGCTGCTCGGCGCCTCAGTTTACAGTTTGTGGGTGCCACGTTCCATAGCTCCTGGCGGGGCAACACGAGATGCTGATCGCTGTGCTGCGCTGCCGCTTCCAGGTGTAGTGACTGCAGCAGCAGCGGGTGCGCTGCTCTGGTGGTGCCGCCGGCGCAGGCACACACACAAGCTGCCGACAGCAGAGGACAGCATGAAGATGGCAGGGCTGCACTATGACGTGTCAACCAACAGCAAGCAGTCAGGGTGAGGAATAGTGGTACCTGCCTAGTGCTATTGCACGAGGTTTTGTTTCTTTTGCTGCTGGTAGCACAGGTGCAGCTCCAGCGGTGCATGTGACAGTTCACTGCCGCAGCTGCCTGCAGCACGAGAGCTTGCTTCCCTGCTTTGTTGAGCATTGTATCCTGCTGCAGTCTCCAGGAGCAGTCAGCCACGTTACTGCAGGAGACGTTGTGCATGCATGCTTGGCTCTGCTGCTGATGCTCTGCTGCTGACGCTCTGCTGCCCGTGCTGTGCTGCTTCAGCTCGATGTACTCTGTTGGGCCGCCCTCCGTAGTGTCCGTCCCGCGGTCATCATCCATTGCAGGTGGTGTGCAGCTAGGTGAGCCTTCTGCTGCTGCTGCTGCTGCTGCTGCTGCAGCTTGCCGGCATCCCTGCCACCCAGAGCTGCCCATGCTGAGATGTTTTTGCTTGCACAACCACAGAGCTCTGCACTGCAAACCGTGTGCGATGTGTTGGTCAGCGTCTGCCTGCATGTTTGAGTGGCGAATTCCAGGCGCCACGCACCCTCCACTTGAGCCCCGGCAATTTTTTTGGTGCAAGCACTGCCCACCGCCTGTTTTCTTTCCTGCAGGGGTACTGCTGGGAGCAGGCAGCTTCGGCAGGTGGGCTTGCTTGCAGGGTGTGGCTGGGGAACAATGTGTCAACTGCACCCAGTGCTACTGGTTTATATATCACCCTGTCCCTTGCCAGCTGTCAACAGACGGCTGACTGCTGGCGTAGCTTTGCACAGAGTAAAGCTGTAACCTTCCTAGCAGCATCTGCGGTGCTGCGGGCATACACTGCTTGTCAAAATCCTGCTCTTGCTATGCGTCTGCAGGGTGTACCGCGGCAAATGGCACTCGAATGATGTGGCAATAAAAGTTATGTCAACCAGCCCTGCAGAGCTGCCAAGGGTTTTGAAAGAAGCAGAGATCATGATCGGCCTGCAGCATGACAACATTGTGCGCGCACTGTACTGCATGGTGGTGGACAAGCAGGCAGCGCTGCACGGCAGCGGCATGCCTGCTGCTGAGTGCAAGGTGCGGCTGCTGCACTGCTGAATCCTGCATCGCTAGGCTTCTGCCACATCGTTTGGTTCGATTGTACTGCAGCAGCGTCCTGGTTTACAGTAGTGGTCACGTGGGTGCTGTGCAAGCCGCCCAATGGTCCTATTCCTGCACGCTTCATGGATGATATAACGTGTGCAGCTGTGTTACACATGTCTTTGTTTCGCTGTGCGCGGAGTGCAAGGTGCGGCTGCTGCGCTGCTGGATCCTGCACTGCTACGTTTTTGCTGCCTCATTCTTTCTATCCGTGCTGCAGCAGCGCCCTGTTACACAGGACTAGTTACGCGGGTGCTGTGTAAGTCGCCCAGTTGTCATTTGGCTGCCACTCCTTGTGGATGAATTAGTGTGTGCGGCTGTGTTACACATGACTGTATCGTGCTGTGTGCGTGCAGGGCAGCGTCAGCGACAGCTGGCAGCTACGTCACGGCAGCCACAGCAGCACTCCGGCTGCTAGTTCTGGGGATACTGCTGCTGCTCAGCCGCAGCAGCATGCAGCAGCAGCAGCAGCAGCCGGCTCTCACTGTGCTGCTGTCAAGGGTCAACCGCTGGAACACCAGCCCAGCAGCTGCAGCTTCGGCGTCGCCGCAAAGACACTCCCTCATGCTGCACATCAGCCTGGACGACCGGCCTCGCAACATCAGCAGCAGCAGGGGCACGATCAGCAGGAGCAGCAGCATCTGCAGCAGCAGCAGCATTCACAGCAGCAGCAGCAGAGTAGGAGCTTGTCTTGGTTTGGCAGCGGCAGCCTCGGCAGGCTTGGCAAATCTGGCAGCCTCAGCAACAGCAGCAGCAAGCTGGCAGCTGCCGTCAGGGGCTTACTGCACAACAGCAGCGACGCAGCTGCTGTTGGTGCTCCTGCTGCCGCTGCTGCCGCTGTTGACAAGGACATTGCTGCATCAACCACCAACAAGGCACCTGATACAGGACAACAGCAGCAGCAGCAGCAGCCGCAGAAGAGGAGGGACTCCAAGCACGTTGAGCTGCCTCCTTCAGGGAAAGATGAGCTGCTGACGTACCCCGGCTCCAGCGCTGCTGAGCGCACGCCTGAGAGGGAGGAGGTGGAGGTGAGTGTGCGCGCCTTGCAAGTCGACCTGCCAAGTCTGCAGCTGCATGAGCTTGTCATGGCTGATCTCTTGCTTGAAGTGCCGGCTAATCAAGTAGGAAGGGAACTGAGGAGGTGTGTGTGCACCCTGCCTTGTCAGCCTGCCTGCTGAGCCTGCTGCGGGTACATGTGTGTGCTGCTGGCCACGGCCTTGCGATGCTTGGAGCTGTGATTTATCCTGCGTGTGGGCCTGTGCAGGTGTGGCTGGTGATGGAGCTGTGCGGCTGCAATCATGCGCCCACCACGCATGCACCATGTGCTAAGTTACTGCTTTCAAAATCAGGTTGCCGTCACGTGGGCCTGCTGTAGGTGTGGCTGGTGATGGAGCTGTGCGGCTGCAACCATGC
>RWJK01001068.1:3837-33330 GCA_004335835.1 Scenedesmus sp. ARA3 | reverse complement strand
ACTTGTGCCCTTCACAAGAGGTGCACTGGCAGCAGTGCATGCAAAGGATACTGAGAGACGAAATCAACCTGCCGCAGCATTGAAACCCATACGCAGTGACACCATATCTTGCCCTGATGAGTGCAGGGCAATGAAGACCCCAACCCTGCTGCAGCATATCTCACCTCGTACAATGAATGACAGCGTCACCGTGTCGACTGCAGCTGGCAAGGTGACACTTGTGCCCTTCACAAGAGGTGCACTGGCAGCAGTGCATGCAAAGGATACTGAGAGACGAAACCAACCTGCCGCAGCATTGAAACCCATACGCAGTGACACCATATCTTGCCCTGATGAGTGCAGGGCAATGAAGACCCCAACCCTGCTGCAGCATCTCACCTCGCACAATGAAAGATAGTGTCACCGTGTCGACTGCAACTGGCAAGGTGACACTTGTGCCCTTCACAAGAGGTGCACTGGCAGCCGCCTGCTGCTGCTTCTCCATCTGCTGCTGTAGGCCTGCAGGAAGCACCTCCCCAGGCTGAGGCGCAATGGGCTTAGCTGGCACTGCCGTGTCAATACTGCTGCTGTTGTCATCACTGCCGGGGGTTACTGTACCGTTCATGCTAGTTACACCGCCAGTCGTACTGTTGGTGTCACTAGTGACGCCTGCATCAGGATCTGCAGGTAAACCAGTGCCTGGGTTGCCTGGAGTGCTTGTTGCGTTGCCGCTGCTGCTGCTGCCACTGCTGCCAGATGCTGTTGGTGTAACTGCAGCAGGAGGTGCTGGTGTCACCGCTGGCGGTACAACAGGGGCCGGGGTGGCTGGGGTCGGTGCAGGTGCTGCAGGTGTGGTTGTTGGTGCCTGCACAATCAGGCTTGGATCATCTTTCTTTGGCGGCTTGTCATTGCTGCTGTCATCGCCGGCAGGGGTTATGCGGAAGAGGTTGCTAAGGAAGTCACTGATGCCTAGCAGCCGCCGCACGCTGCTGCTGCTGCTGCTGCTGCTGCTGCTGCTGCTGCTGCTGCTGTGCATGGTGTGGTGGTAGCCGCTGCTGCGCCACTTGGCTGCTGCGCTGCGAGCTGCCCAGGCAGCTGCCATTGCTGCTGCTTGCTGCTCCTCTGCTGCTTCTGTAGCTGCAGCAGCAGCAGCAGCAGCAGCAGCTGATGTTGCTTGCACTGCCATGTCAGCAAGTGCATCCGGCCCTTCTGCTGTTGAACTTGCTGCCAGGTCAGGTACCACAGCAGTGTTCACCGGCTGCTGCTGCTGCTGAGCCTGCAGTGCCGGCATCGGCACCTCTGGTGCATAATAGTTGTCAAGATCAAAGTAGACCTCATAATCACCTGCACCTGCTGCTGCTGCTGCTGTTGCGGGAGCTGGCTTAGCAGCTGCAGAGCTGACTACTGCGACTGTTAGGCCAGGGTTGGTGGTGCCATCAGCTGAAGTGTCCAGTGCCCCACCCGCAGCAGCAGCAAACTGCTCAAGGTCCTGGATGACGTCATCATAAAAGTACTCCGGAACACCGGAATAATCAACACCACTGGTGAGGCCGGAGATTACGTAATCGTAGTACTCGTCATCCAGTGCCTCAGCCAGGAGGGCTTGCCAGTCATCATAGGCAGTGGACCGTGCTGTACTGTCAGCTGTACTGCCAGCTGTCATGCCAGCTGTGCCAGCAACTGTACTGGCAGCTGTATTGCCAGCTGTACTGCCAGCTGTATAGGCATCCAGTGCAGCAGCCACATCAGCTAGCTCCTCAGCCAGTGCATGCAGCGGCTGCTGGCCAGCACTGCTGCTGCTGCTGCTGCTGCCGCCGCCTTGAGTCGGATCTTGAGGCACATCAAGCAAGGCTTGCAGGATGTGCTGGTCAGCATCATCAGCAAGCGGCCAGGGTCCCTCACTGCTACTGCTGCTGCTGCTGCTGCTGCTGCTGCTGCCTTCAGGCAAGTCTTGATGGATTTCCAGCAGGTCTTGCAGGATGTGCTGATCAGCATCGTCAGCAATCGGCCAAGGTCCCTCACTGCTGCTGCTGCTGCTGTCTTCAGGCAAGTCTTGAGGGCTGTCCAGCAGGTCTTGCAGGATGTGCTGATCAGCATCGTCAGCAATCGGCCAGGGTCCCTCACTGCTGCTGCTGCTGCTGCCTTCAGGCAAATCTTGAGGGATGTCCAGCAGGTCTTGCAGGATGTGCTCATCAGCATCATCAGCAAGTGGCCAGGGTCCCTCACTGCTGCTGCTGCCGCTGCTGCTGCTGCTGCTGCTGCTGCTGCTGCTGCTGCTGCTGCTGCTGCTGCTGCTGGCTTCCTCTGCAAAGCTGTGTTCGATAATGTTGGCCATCACTGCTGCCTGGTCTGCCGGCCACTTGCCAACATAGCCGCGCTCTGCTGCTGCTGCTGCTGCTGCTGCTGCTGTCTGCGCAGCAGGATTGGCCAGGGCAGGAACTTGCTGCTGCTGCGGCGGCTCAGTGAAGTATTGACTTTCCAGTGTGAAGTCTGTCATGAACATGTCAGCATCATCTGCCAGAGGCCAGGGCCCTTCTGTGTTGACATCCTGGTGTGAAGAAGCTGTATCTGTTAATACTGGCGGGTTCATGGGTGGCACAGTGCCCTGGCTGCTGCTGATTGCTGCAGGGAGTGCTGCTGCATGCCGATGTGCTGCTGCTGCTGCCGAGACAGCTTTGGCTGGGAGGATGTACTTGGTGGGGTGTGCTGATGCTGCTGCTACTGCCAGAGTTAGGAGTAGGAATGAAACAAGGGTGGAGGCTGTGGGTGGTGATGTGCGGTGGTGGCTGCGATGCTTAGCTGAGGAGTGCTGCTGACTGTGCCTTGCAGCACATGGCCTCCTTGCAGGAGCCATACGAGCTGCTAAGCACACGTAAATTGCCTCGAAGCTATTTAATCAGTGTGTAAGTGAGCCTGCATGCAGTAAACGGGTGAAAATTGTTGTTAAACGAGGGCAGAGGCAGTGTTCTGGCTGACGCTGTGGCGCACTTGGCTGGTGCGACATGCGGAATGCAGCTAGGCATGCGAGGCACCTTAATAGTGCGTTAATCTACATTAAATACTGAACCGCGTGTAGTTTTGGCAGCAAAGCTTACCTGGTGGGCGTTGTGACGATGCACTGCGGGTGAAATGGTTCTGGCGCGCAGCGCAGGAATGGAGGATGCTGGGTCAAGGGTGGTGTGAAACGAAGTAGAGTTGTTCACTGTAAACTGCCTCGCACTCGTGAACTTCAGGCGCCTCTGCTGCCACGACACGTTCGACGGTTTCGAGGCAAAAGCCTAGGGTTCGCAGGTAGCTACGCACGGCGCCTGCCGTGCAAGCCCACGCACAGCTTCTGCCCTTTGAATTATGTTACACTGGTGAAACACCATGTAATTGTTTGCCTGCTGTGGTTCGCTGCTGTACACATGCAGCATCCACACGGAGCTCTGCTCAACAGCATGTGTCTCATCATGCCTGGTCCCCCATTGCTGCAGCTACAGCAGAAACTGCCTGGTTTCCGCATATAAAATATCCAGCCTGATATGACTTAATCAAATTGTCAGCGCTGGTCAAAGACCTTGCAACTCTCCAGCTCTGCGCTGGGAGACTACGCAAGTAGTACTGGGCACGCTGTCAACGCAGCAATTCTGCTGCACCAGTATCAAGACTCGCACCAGGTGGAGATGGCTGCCCCAGAGCAGGTTGGGCGTGCGTTGCGCCATACGCATACCATTTTGTTTGATTCAAATCCTTGACATCAGCACTGTTGGTGTGTGGTGAACCATGCACCACACATATGCCTCATCTCTGCTGTGCCGCAGCGCTGCACTTTCGCATGCGCTGATCAATTGCTTCACTGAGCAGCGCAGGCCTGTTAGTGACAATACCATCTATGCCTAGATCCAGCAGCCGCTGCAGCTCTGTTGGTGAGTCAGCAGTCCACGCGTATGCTGACTTGCCGCCCGACCGCAGTGTGGACACCAGCTGAGTGTCAAGCAGGTCATGATGCACTGCGGCAACCTGCAAGGCACAGCAGCAGCAGCAGTAGCAGCAGCAGCAGCAGCAGCAGCAGCAGCAGCAGCCATTCAACAGCAGCAGCAGGACACACAACCTGTGGGGCAGCTGCATGTGTATACACTAGATGTGGGCTCGCTTGAAGCTATCTGTAGAGCCCTCAGCACTGCTGTTGTTGATAGAGCGATTGCGTGCTGCATGCACGCATACAAGCAAAGTGGCCGGCAAAGTGTTGTTGCACAACTGCGCCTGTAGCGTCCAGCCTGCAGCACAGTTTGTTAGCATACGTATGTGATCCACGCCACCTTGCAGCGATCCTCATCGTGCAGATGAGACGCATCGGCTCGTGCAATGCCCCAACCCATGCCTACCATCTGCTCACACAACCCCACACAATCACAATGTGCTTGCACACAAAGTAGGTGCACAGAAGCATACATAATCTTAGCCTAGAGGGATATTATCTGATCATAATCTCACCTTTGCTTCCTGCAAGCCTGGCCTCAGGGGGTCGCTGTACTGCGAGTTCTCTTTGTTTCTGGAGGCAGTCTTCTCCCGCAGCACGACATAGCCCGCCAGCTGGCCAGGCGCCCGCTGCAGCACAGAAGGCAGACAGCATCATACCAGATTGCAGGTGCAAAGGGGTGCAGATGATGTAGCCAGCCAGCTGGCGCGGCGCCCACTGCAGCACAAGGTGGTACTACCACGCTGACACAGTATGTCAGCTGCTAGTTGTGCCTTTTCTTGATGGGCGAGAGTGACTGAGTGAAAGCGTACATACGTGCCTACACCAGATCTTGTATCATGGTGAACTTGGGCGTGGTGGCATTGCTGGCACTAGCATGCGCCAGAGTGCTGAAAGAGGTGTGAGGCAAGCAGTTGTTCAGGTGGTGTCAGAGCACCTCCTGCAATCATACTGTTACCACAACAGCAATGTGCGGGTACAGCTGTCTCAGGTGCCCTAAAACATGCTTGTCTCAAGCCCTGCCACTCACTTGCAGGACCTGCTTGATCACTTTGTCAGCCTTGCCCCATACCAGGCAGCTGCTGCTGCAGTCTTCGTGCGCAGCCAGCAGCTGCATCAACTGCTCAGCAATGTAGGCGTGCTGGCTAACAGAGGAGCCATTGGCTAGCCGCAACACCTGCCAGATGAAAGGCAAGCAGCAGCAGCAGCGGCAGCAGCAGATATACAGCAGGCAGTAATGTTTGGTAGCTATGGATGCTTGCCCACAGCATAGCAATGGCAAGGTGCTACTACTCAGGGGTCAGCAACCGTAAGAGCAGCACGTGAGCATTGTGGCTGCAACCAGTTAGTTGATACTGTTTCGCTCACTCAGTTAGTTGGTCAAGAGTTGCGCTTTGTGAAGTATGCTGTACAGCATTGCTGCAGCTGCTTTAGACTCCCAGAAGCTCGCCTGCTGTGCCTGTCCTCAATATCCAACAAACCAATGCTGCGCATGTGACATCAAATGCACTACTGTTGCTGCTGATGAAAGCGCCTTCCCTCGATTGCTCTTGGTTGCTCTTGCTGGGAAAGCATGTAATTGATTGATTGCTGCTGATAAAACCAACGTTATGCAGCTGTCCACTGTTGCAGCACACATCCTTCTCACCTTGTCTGCTGCGTCTGCTTTGACGTCAATGATCAGTTGCTCGGCATGCGGCACTGCTGCTGCCAGCGCTTGCTGCACAGTCATCACGCGTTGGCTTTCGGGCCACTCATCAGACTGCAGCTGCTGCAGGGTGTAGTGTTCAACCTGTGCATGAAAACCAGCCAGCACATCCAATGTATGCCTGGCCATGCAGTTGACATAACTAAAGCAGTTGCCTCGCGCTTCTGGAAGCATGATGATGATCAACAATCATTTGTTGTAAGCCACTGACGGTTCTGCCCTCAGCTGCTGCCAAGTATAACGCAAGTATATCAGAAGAATCGATGCTCATCGATTTATTGATTGTGACTAGGTAGGGCTTCTCACCTTGGCATTGGGTTGCTGCAGCAGCTGCTGCAGGTCCCTGTCATGCATGCTGACCAGCTGATGGTCCAGAGTCAGAGATGCATCCATCTCAATGCAGTCCGTATACAGCAGAGCGGCTGAGTATGCAGCTGCTGTATTTGGTGGGTGCACGCTTGTTTCGCCGCCATGTGCGCACACAAACGGCCGGTGTCCTTTCAGAGCCTGCCAAGGATACACAGCAGAGGAATTGTCAGGAAACAGCATTTGGATCACTGCGTAACCTCAGCGATCGATACATTGCCGGAGGAGGTGTTGGTGGCAGTGGTGCTGTTGCTGCCGGACGTACCTCTGTTGCTGGTGCTGTCGGTGAATGTCAGCAATACTGCTGCTGGTGCTGGTGCTACTGCTGCTACTGCTGCTGCTGTTGCCGCGCTCCCGCTGTTGCCCTTGCACTCACCCTTGTACAAAAAGCATTTGACGGCGGTGAAGTTGTAAATTTCTGCTCTGCTTTTTGCTTCTTGTCCTCTTCAGACACTGTGGAGAGCTGCGTACTAATGGCGAACAGTGCCAGCACTGTACACAGCAGACCCACAGCGATCATAAGGGTGAAATTACTTCTTTGTATTGGTTTAACATTACTTCGGCTTGCTTGGTGGGAAACGACGTTCTGCAGCGCATTACGGGACCTGTTCCTGAGCATCGTGCTTGCCGTGCATAGTGCAAGTCGAACGGCCAAACAGCGCTGCAAATATAACGATGACAAGGTTTCGTCTTGATTGCATGCTACGCTCAGACATAAGGCCATGCATCGTACGATGACAGCAAGTACTGGCTGTAGTGTTACTCTGCTGGGCTGTAGCCGTGATGCAATCCAAGCACATCTATAGTATAAAATTGGTACAACGTGCAAGCATGTCAATCATTACAAGTACAATGCAGCATAATGAGTACTCACATGGCTAGAAGTGGTCCCCCAAAAGGCCACCATGGCTGCTGAACCTCAGATTGCAAGCATGTGCAGCTCCTGCTTCTGCTCCTATGTGTCTTTTGTATTACCTGCATTCAAAACAACACCTGGTCAGCGCCGTCCCAAAAGGCCATGATGCCTTTTGGGGTCAACGGCACTGACGGTCTTCAGCGCTCTTGTAGTCAGCCGTAGTCCTGGTAGTGACACCTTGTCAGTGACTCCATGGTTGTGAATCTCAACACAGGTGTGTGTGGTTGATGTTTTTCGCAAGAAGCAGGAGGGGCAGTAGTGTAAATTGCATGTATTGGGCTGTGATTATGCCTGCTTTACTGCTGCATACCACTGTCATTCAAAGTTGACTGTCCTATTGACCATGTATGGCCGTATGTAAATTTTGTCGTCCTTAATCAGACAACGGGCGCTCACATCTATCTGCAAGCACCAATGCCTTACACGCCGGACACATATCAACAAACAGAAGCGTGCGCCGTCCGCAAGGCAGCCCGCCTTGCAGACATCCACTCAAACAATGCAGTCAAACGTCCAACAAATAGCGTTGACTCACATCCACTAGCTCTGCGCTTTGCTGTACTGCACCGCCACGCGTGCCTCAGCGCGTGCTGCCTCCCAGTCCCGCAACGCCAGCATCAGCTGCACACCACAGAAGCACGCCAGCAGCACCACCGGCAGAAACCTCGGCTGCCCTAGCACTTGCGCCACAAACTGCCGCACCCCATCCAGCCCCAGCACAAAGCCCACCATGTTTGCTGCTATCAGCAGCAGCACATTAAACGCGGCCGCCAGCCCGGCAACATACCAAAACACCCGCCCTTTCTTATCCGCTATGCACCACGCCTGCCGGCCCATCCATTTCACCAGCAGCTCAGGAGCAATGAACAATGCCATGAGCCACGCCCAGCCAAGCAACCGCGGCTCCAAGTCATGCCACAGCGCAACAAACGTAAAGATCGGCCACACATTCAGCAGCCGCCAGGCAGCACCCCCAAGCGGAATGTACATGTAGCGCACCAGCCACAGGTTGTAGCTGGCATGCCAGTTCTGCCAGAACCCTGCTATGTCGTAGTTGTTGCAGATGCAGCGGCGCATGTTCTCCGGAACATCCACGCCATCTGCTAAAGCCCAGGCCCTGAAGAAGCGCCAGATCACCGTGAATTTCAGCCAGAACACAATCATGATCCACCAGGGGACTAGACACATCTCCAGCGGCGACAGGTGCGCCTTGCCTTCTGCTGCTGCCAGTGCCAGCCACAGCTTGCTGCGCACAACTGCCATGAACCAGAGGTTGTGCGTTAGCACCTCCATGCACAGCCAGCAGCCGAGCCCGCGCGCTGCATACCGCAGCACTGCTGCTGCTGTTATGCTGGCTGCTGGCGCTTCCATCTGGCTCGCAAATGCGTTGAAGGTACTGGTAGGTCCTGCAATGTATGTGGGTGGATACAAGCAGTACGCCAGGTACATGCGTAGATTGAACACGCTGGGATCCTGCCACAGCTCCGACCTCGTGCGTAGGTCTTGGTCAGGGTGTGGAGGTGTGTCGGGTGCTATGCGCACCCGGCCGGGCCGCCGCTGCCGCTGCCAGTGGTAGTCGCTGGCGAATGATAGCATGCGCAGCAGCAGCAGGTTGTAGTAGATGTGCCAGCGCAGCATGCCGCGGTGTGCGTCCAGGGGTGCCAATACCGGGCTCAGCAGTGCAAATGGCAAGCCCTCAGTCACGCGTACTAGCAGGAAGCTGCCGCAGTGCCAGGCCCAGACAAGCAGCAAGCCGTGCGGCATGTCCGCTGTGGCTTTGGCGATGAAGAAGCCTCCTGCTGCCAGTGCCACAACAAACAGCATTGCTGCGCCATGCAGCACTGCCAGAAGACCCAAAGAGAACAGCACATAGTAGGAGAGGCGGTGCTGTGGCGCTGCTGCTTGTACTGCGCGAGATCCGGCCACAAATGCTGCCATGACTGCTGACAGCAGTGGCATGGATGCCCGGAACTCCCGCCACTGGTGGTCTGACACATCTACACGTGTTCCTGCAAGCAGGCCCGGTTGCAGACCAGGCACTGGTATGTGGTGCTGCACCTGCAGGCATGGGAGACAGGCAGTAGGATATTGTGCAGCAGCGTGAGAAAAAAAAGAGTGTGATATACAAGGCAGGCAGCGCAAGCAGTGTGCTCTGGCATGCATAACAGGGCAAACCTCAGAGCAGGATGCTGCCCACGCAACTGCATGGCGCAGCCCCCGTTTTAACCAGGCTCAGAGGAAGTCCAAACCACTCCACAGGTTCAAACATGCTGAAAAAACCCAACAAGCGGGTTTGTTGCAGCCGTAGCATCAAACATTGCAGGACAGCGCGGGTGATGCAGCAGCTGCAGTTGCAAGGCTACTGCTGACACCCACCAGGCGCTGGCAGAAGTTGTAGCCTTCAGTCGTCAACACATACAGGAAGTACAGCACCAACGCTAAGCATGCTGCCAGCTCTCCTCTGCTCAACACCATAGCCTGCTGCTGCTTCTGATGCTGCAGTGGCGATTTGGCTCTGCTACGCATCGAGCCTGTCGTGGTGCTCAACGGATCGGCATGGCGTGACTATTTATCATGATATTGTACGTGATCGCTTGGTTCAAGAAGTTCTATACGCGTGTATCAAGCACTGCTCAGCAATGGAGGGAAACGTCAATAAAGCATGAGGGGCATGCACGCGGAGAGCTCAGTTTAGCGATGCGATGAATGATCATTCATCTAGATGCCGGAGCTTCGAGTCAACACCACAGGATGCGAGGTACCATGGCTTGTTACACCAGTTTGAAGTCCTGTCATTCTCTGTCAATGGCATGATGAGTTGGCAACTGGGTGACACGCTTTGCCACTGCCGTCTACAACAGCAGAACAACAGTACGTGCTACGGAGACCTCATGCCATGGCTTTTGATGCCTACAGCTGCAACCGGCAGTGCACTCTGCTGCCCGGCAATGTATGCTCTCAACCTTCAAGGCTGTCAAGGCAGCAGGCATAGCACGCCGCGGCAGCGCCGCTGCAGTTGACCAGGCCATCAGAGCTGTCAAGAGATCAAGGCAATTCAAAACTTCAAGCAGCTGCTGCACAGGACATCTCCTGAAGAATGCCTCAAGCGGGCAAGCACCAAGCAGCGCAACCAGCTGCTCCACCAAGCGCAGTTTCCTGCAAGCCAGACATCTGGTAGAGCATCCACAATGTGCATGGCCAGCTATCCAACCAGCGCATGCATAAATTCAGGGGGTGGGGGTCCAAAGTACTCCTACGTCAAAACTGCCGTCCAAGTGCCGGCCAACAAAAAGGCACAGCAACTGGCAGATCAAATGCTGCCCACTCCAAGTCACCCCCACCTGCAGCAACACAAGCAGATTGCCAAAAGCACTCGCGCCATTTCATACACCCCGTGGAGCTTGCAAAACTGCTGCCTGCATCCTTGCTGCCAACTCAGCCCACAAGCAACCAAGACCACCAACCAGACCAACAACACATCATCAAGAACTCAAAAACAAAGACCCCGACGCTGCTCACCCTAGCGCTACTGCTGCTGCTCTGCAGTCTGGCCTACAGTTGCTGCAGCCAGCTCTACACTGCCAAGCTCAGACCCCGCTGCTGCTGCTGCTGCTGCTGCTGCCGCCGCCGCCTCTGCCCCTGCTGCTGCCGCTGCTGCTGCCTCCTCTCCTAAGAGGTCCTCGCTGCGATCCGAAGGAATGTTGTTGATCTTCAGAATGTGCGGCGTGTGCTCAATCACCTGAAGCAAACAGCAACACAGCAGCAGCAACACAGCAGCTTGTCAAGGCACAGATGCAGCACATGTGCACCAATGCTCTTGATTTAGTGATGTTTAAATCGAATTACCGAGCCCCGCGCACCTGCTGCCTGTCCAGCGTAACGAAGAGGCCGCCCTCCAGCCCAAAGTTGAGGTGGGGCTGATCACAGCCGTCCACCATGGCTACCAACATACCGTTCAACAGCCCATCCAAACAGCTGCTGCCTGGCCAGTGTCGAAAATCTTCGGCCCTCCAGCCAATTGCATGAGTAAGATGCATCGTATGCATCAAAACAATGCAAACTACAGCGCACCTGCTGCCTGTCCAGCGTCACGAACCTCCCGCCCTCCAGCCCGAAATTGAGGTACGGCTGATCACAGCCGTCCACCATGGCCGCCAGGTGCGCCATGTTGTGCACGACCGCGCCGTTGAAGGTCTCCACCGGCAGCACGCTGTACTTGTAGCCGTGGTTGATCTCGTGCGAAAGCACCTGGCGGCGGACCAAGAATAATCCAATTCAAAGTGAGTTCCCTTTAGTGGTTTGATATTCGACCGGCAGCATGCTGTACTCGGTAGCCGTGGTTGATCTCGTGCGACAACACCTGGCGGCGGCATAAGCAAAAACACTTTTATATGAGATCTGAACGTCAGAGCGACCTATCTGTACGCCAGAGTGAGCCTCTTACGTTGATATGTCATTCAATGTTTTCACTGGCAGCAAGCTGTGCTTATCGCCGTTTAATCTCATGCGAAAGCACCTGGCGGCAGCGCAAATAAAAATTCCTTCCAAGGCCTGCAGCGTGTGACCCACCTGCACCAGGATGACCACCTGCTGGCTGCCGCTCTGCTGTAGCGCTGCACCCAGCATGATAAAAACAACGCACTGGTAAGTAATAACACACTGATGACCCACCTGCACCAGGATGACCACCTGCGGGCTGGGCTGGGGCGCTGCTGCACCCGACATAATGAGATTAACACACTGGTAGGTAACAACACGCCGGTGACCCACCTGCACGAGGATGACCACCTGCTGGCTGGGGCTGGTGCGCTGCTGCACAAAGGCCTGCAGCACGCTGATGGGCGCCAGCGTGCGCCACTTCCTGTAGCAGCAGCAGCAGCAGCAGCAGCAGCAGCAGCAGCAGCAGCAGCAGCAGCAGCAGCAGCAGCAGCAGCAGCAGCAGCAGCAGCAGCAGGCGGTGAATACACAAGAAATGGGTGTTGCATGGGATAAGGCGCTGGAGGCACCAACCTCAAGAGCAAGCAGGTGCAACGCGGCCACAAACAACATCAAAAGCCATTGTTAAGAGATTAGCCAAACTTGCAGAAAGCAGTGTTGCAGATGGCTGATCGGCAGAGTAACGGATGTAATAATGACAGTGACACACATGCTGCCGTAGACTGCCTCCATGCATGGAAGCGACAGTGGCGCGAAGACCAGCCCTCCTGCCACGAGGTAGCTGGGCACGCAGTCTTGCACATAAAAACTAGAAAAAAGAATACCACGAAAATAACAAGTGAATTTGACTAGTCAAATGACTTTAAAACATGATGACACACCTGCTGCCGTAGACTGCCTCCATGCATGGCAGCGACAGTGGCGCGAAGACCAGCCCCCCTGCCACGTAGTAGCTGGGCAGGCAGTCCACCTCGTGAAGGATGCCCACCAGGTGCTGCTGCTTGTGCAGCGTGAAGCACACGTCGCGCACCTGCGGGGGGTAAAGATTGACGGCAGTCGGGGAAAAGGATGGAAGGGGTTGATGTTGATCGAAGCTGCATCCTGCTGCAGCATGCCCACCAGGTGCTACTTGTGCAGCGTGAAGCACACGTCATGCACCTGCGGGGGGTAAATTAAACAGAAGGAACAGAAGGGGTTGAGCAGCAGCCATCCAGCAAGCCAGCACAAAAGATGCGGGAAAGTCAGCCTGCCAGCCAGCCAGCCAGCCAGCCAGCCAGCCAGCCAACACAGAAAATGACGACGGGATACACAGGCAGCCAGCCAGCCAACCAGCCAACCAGCAATGCGCGCACCTGTCCCTGCCGCAGGATCTTCAAATTCAGATTGTCCCGCACATGTTCAGGCTCATCACGTGGCTGTAGTCAACGCGCTCATCGTCCCTGAACTGCACCTTAAAAACCGCGACACACAAAACTGCAGCCAGCTGAACACAAAAACACGCGCATAACCCCAGCATAAGCAAACGCAAACGGCAGTCAAGCAACAAGGCACGCACCTGTCCCTGCCGCAGGATCTTGAGGTTTAAGTTGTCGCCCACATGCTTCAGGCTGATCACGTGGCTGTAGTCCACGCGCTCGTGGCGGGTTGCTGCAGCTGAACTTGGCAGAGGCCGCTGAGTAGATGCAGCCAGCTGAACTTCAGAAAAACACACCCCACGAACGCTGCGATTGACCATACACAGAGCAGGCCTTGCACATAAAGGCAGGCAACACGCGCACCTGTCCTTGCCGCAGGATCTTCAGGTTCAGGTTGTCCCCCACGTGCTTCAGGCTGATCACGTGGCTGTAGTCGACGCGCTCGTCGTCCCTGAACTGCACGCTCTCATCAGCAGCAATGGGCTCGCCCTCCACCTCCAAAATGACATCAGCCAGTTGCAGGTGCTGCGCTGCCTCGGTTGAGGGCTCCAGCTTTACCACGATGCAGCCGGATGCACCTTCAGGCACCTGCAGAGAGGAGCAGCAGCATGCAAAATAGATGCGGCCTAAGCATGCAGATAGAGTGAGGCTCTGTTGAGGGCCGTACGACTATTCAAACGCCTGCGAACTGCAAGCCCGCAGTGTGCAACAACACAATGCAAACCAACCTTCTGGCTTCCCGATTGACTCACCTGCAGGTACTGCTGCTGCGCAGGGTTTTCCATGGGCTGCGTGTAAAACCCTGGGCTGACAACCCCCTGGTACACCCCACGTGCCCTGTACTCGGAGAGGAAGTGCTCCACGATGGGGAAGGGGATGATGTAGCCGATGTTGTCGGTGCTGCTGCTCACGTTCTTGCTGAACGCCACGCCTGCAGGCAGTGTAGGAGTGTACCAGACGGGCGGCGCAGCAGGGACTGCATGTTACTCGTGTCACTCTTGTGATGTCTTGGCAGATTCCCACTGACTGCCATCCACAAAGCGTGAGATTCCCAATCCAGCCGTTGCTGCTCTATGCAACACAACAAAAAGCACCTAATATTAAATGGTGTGGTAACAAGGATAACGCCAACAGCACAATAATAGACAATTCAAAACAACTCAGTGGTACAGTGCTGCGCCGCCTCACCAGCTACGGTGCCCTCTGTCATGTCTGCAAAAGCAGGGCCGCCGCTGTTGCCAGGGTTGATGGCTGCATCAATTTATGCCTGGATCTAAACCTGGATCTAAACCTGGGCAACAACAAAAGCTAGCAAACACAATAGTTTGAGGGAGCCTCACCCGCTACAGTGCCCTCTGTCATGTCTGCAAAAGCAGGGCCGCCGCTGTTGCCAGGGTTGATGGCCGCGTCAATCTGTATGCCCAGCAGCCGCCCGGACTGGCTGTAGCGCACCATGCTCACGCGCGACACGATGCCTGCGGGGCATTGCAGCAGAGTGACACTGTGTTGATGGTTGAATACTGCTGAGTACAACCCGACTGGCTGTAGCACACCATGCTCACGCGCGACACGATGCCTGCAAGGATGCAACGCAACAACACACAAGGACACATGAAATGCGCGAAATCTGCGCTGCTGATCGTGTCAGCAAAACCATTACAGCAACAGGTGGCGATGCTGTAGACCCTAGGGGTCTCCTCAACTGTTGTTGTGCTTTGCAGTCGAGCTTGCCCATGTACGTAGGGTGTCAGCACATGACAACGGAAAACGCAGACTGCGGCAGACACTAGCTGTGCTCCTTGGCTGTTGTGATCTAAGTAATGAGCTGCAGGGTGCGCACCTTTGGTGATGGACAAGCTGTCGCCTCCTACAGGGTAGCCAGCCACTGAGATGGGGCTCTGCAGCAGATAAAGGCAGCACAAGCAGCAAAACCGGGGTGGGGTCAGTGACGGAACAACCTTTTCCCCTACATGCGTACTTTGAAAATGCCGTGAAAGCCTAGCCATACATTGCAGCTGCATTTGCAGTGGATGTGGGTTCATGTTCAAAATTATTGAACCAGTAAACTTACATAGAAAATATAGTATTTGAACAGCGCACCTGCAGCTCGGGCACCTCCTTGAGGAACACCAGCGGCCGCAGGTCATCACCCCAGAAGGCGTCCTCAGGCACAGTCAGCAGCGCCAGGTCAGACTGCACAAGCAGCAGACAAACAGGAACGCAGTCGGCACAGCTGTTGCTTTAAATTAGTGATGGCAGCTGTTCACCCCAGAAGGCGGCACTGTCAGCAGCGCCAGGTCCGACTGCAGATTGACAACATGACAGTGCAGCAGAAGTAGCAGCAGCGACAGCAAGCAAAGAGCTAGTCAGATATCACCCCAGAAGGCGTCCTCAGGCACAGTCAGCAGTGCCAGGTCAGACTGCAGTTTGAGGACACGACAACGCAGCATCAGCAGCAGCAACAGTCAGCAGCGCCAAGTCAGACTGTGATGCATGTACAGTAGCAGATGTGCAAGCAAACAGTCAGACCCCAGCGTACAGATGCACGAAAGTGTGAGCGCCACACAAGGTAGCCGCCCGAACAGTCAGCAGCGCCAGGCCATACTGATTATCCAGTGAATGTGACAGCTTTTGAATGTGACAGCTGTTCCCAGCACCCCACCTGCTTGCCCATGCAGGTGACCTGTGAGCGCCACTTCTTCGGGTTGCCCGGCCGCCGCACATACACCGTCACCGCATTCGCAACCTGGCCAGGCGGCGGCAGCAGCAGCAGCAGGCAGTGGCGCACATGACAGGCGAGGCAGCAGTCAGGGATTGTGAAGCTGAAAATGTGTTTGGCAGCTGTTGCAGCTTGATGTGCCACACTTTGAAGCACATTGAATGCGCTGCTGGCATTGCGCGCACATACCATACCGTGCCCTTACATAGGGTTTACCGACAAATGGCCTGCTTGCAACTGCTGCTGCTGCTGCCACAAGAATAGCAGCTGTCAACTGCTGCTGCAGGAGCTGTAAAGCGCTGCAGCGGCACGCACCACGTGTGCGTTGGTGATGATGATGCGCTGCTCCGTGTCCAGCACGAAAGCCGAGCCGCTGCTGCTGCGCTGCGGGCACTTCTGCCAGGGCTGCGCATAGTTGGGGTCAACCTTGACCACAAACACTGCAAGAAGATAGTAGCACAGCAAATAGGACAAGGTTATGTGTGGGAAGGTAAGTGACCAACTGCACAAGTCGATGTTTCAAGCAGTCCCAACCACGGGCCAGTATGTGGCAATCACAGGGGATTTTCACTGAAGTACAACTGCAGCACAGTACATGCACAAACATCAACTTCCTGCAACTGGATATTGTGAACTTCAGCAACAAATCAAGCATTCAGGTTGCGCACACACACCTTTCAGCACTGAGCGCAGAGCCCAATCATTCTTCTTCACTGCCCGCACTGCTGATGCTTTGGGGGTCAGCACTGCAGGAAGCACCGGCTGGTCTTCCCCTAGCTCCTCAGGCTGCAGCAGATCATCAGCACCCTCCATATGCACCCGTGTTTGACCAAGTTTGACTGAGCAGCTGCTCCCGGCCCTACTGTGGCTGGGGCTCCCACTGCTGCTGTGCCTGGTGCTGCTGTGTTGTAGCTTGGCCTGTGACAAGGGGCCGCCTGCGCGCCTGGGAGCGGCCGATGTGCGATGAGTAGGTGGATTACTGCATGGATGAAGCGGCATGTACGCTTATCTTGTGATGCATGATCACCGGCAGGTAGCTGAAGGGAGCTGTACTGTACTGATGAGTGCCGTGAACGATGTCTCGACGTTTCTCAAGCGTAAAACTGTTGCTCATTGAGATGCACATCTGGTAGTCCAGAGCGGGATCCAGCACAAGCTGGGGTGCCCGAGACCAAGCCCTGCAACACAACGACATGACACCTACAATGCGATGCATACAATGATCTTAGTTGCTGTGATACTTACGGTAAAAAGTTTGTTTCATTCAGTTCAACGAACGTGTGATCAGCCTGTCAGCCACACTCGGCGCTTGCTGCTGCACTGCCTTCGCACCGCACGGCACTTGATTGCAATGCTTCTGCCGTCATTGCGTCAGAGTATATGCCCGCGTGCTGTAGCGGCTGCGACGCAGTTGCTGCAGCAGAGCAGCAGCACTGCCGCAGCACTGCACAGCTGGGCACAGCTGCCCAGTCAGTTCGACTCTGTGTGCCTGCTTGGCATCAAACAGCAGCAATCTGCAGCCAAAACTCAGGATAGTTCATACAGACAGCACCCGCATCTGCAACAGAACAGTGAGAGGAAGCTAGGAGCCGGCATGTGGCCGCAGCAGCAGCAACATGCAGTGACTGGAGGCATCTGCTGGCCATTCCAGCAACAGCAGCAGCAGCTCATTGATACAGGTTGGTGCTGCACCATATGATGTGTTTTGAAGATTTACACATGCCAGCAGCGGCCCTGGCAAGGTGTGCTCCACACGCAAACACAAACACCTGACTGCCTAACAGATATATTGTTGCAGAGCGAGACCATTGCACACTTGTCGTACTGGTTTATCACCTTGGTGTTGCTGCAGTAAGTGAGCTGGCAGCAGCTGCACCGACCTGTCATGGCATGGCATGCATCAGGGCCTGCAGGAACAACCGTGTCTCACCATGCAGCCTGCGTTGCCGCCTGCCCCTGCATGACACCCACAGTGCTCGCCATGCAGCAGCGGCAGCAGCACCACATCCAGCAGCAGCAGCAGCAGCAGCAGCAGCAGCTCGTGTCGCAGCTGCTGCAGCAGCTGTGGCAGCCAGCCCTGCCCAGCTATGTCCCTCTTGGAGAGGCACCCCACCTGCCCTCTCCGCCTACTACATCTGACAATGTTGGCCCCATCAGTCCCAGCCTGATTCTGCCCCTACTAGTGCCGGAGCCGGGGACTGCAGCAGTGCCAAGCAGCAGTGGCGAGGAGCAGCAGCAGCAGCAGCAGCAGCCGCTGCTGTGCATCAAGCGCACATACCAGCCGCACCCGCGGCGGCACAAGCGCAAGCACGGCTTCCTCAAGAGGTGAGGCGGCTGGCTGCAGCAGCAGCAGCAGCAGCTGGTGTTAGGGTTGCTTGATTTGTTTGTGTTGCATTGGGTGGGATGGTAGCAGGGTGGGATGGTAGCACGGATCCGCGTCAAGGCATCCGTATGACTGGTTGGCTGCATATTGCTCATGATGGGTGCAGCAGCAGCTGGTCGCTGGGGTGCACGCGCAAGCACGGCTTCTTCAAGAGGTGAGGCAGCTGGTGGCAGCTGAGGTGCGTGGCAAGGTTGCCAGGATTATGTGTCAAAGCAGCCGCATGATGCATTGGCTGCATGCCACCAGCACAAGCGCAGGCACGGCTTCCCCAAGAGGTGAGGCGGGGCACACATGTTCCCTTTTGCGAGCATAGCAGTCTGCTTCTGACAGCTACTGACAGCTACTGTGACAACGTTGATTGAGCAGTAATCTGCCTCTACTGTACGGTGCACAAAGATGCATCAGTCAGCGCGCTCGCACGCGGTGCCGGCCCACAGCATCTCGCGCCGCACTTCATGCGCGTGCAAACTTCTTTTGGCAATTATCAAACGAAAACTGCGTTCCTGTTGCTGCTGCTGCTGCTGCTGCTGCTGCTGCTGCTGCTGCTGCTGCAGGATGGCCACACAGGATGGGCGTGACGTCATCAAGCGGCGCAGGATGAAGGGCAGGGCACGGCTCAGCGTGTAGCGCAGCAGCAGCAGCAGCACGAGTAGCTGGAGGTGTAGGCAAGCTTTCTGCATGTGGGCACTCGAGATCTGTTGAGCGCGCCCAGCGCACAGCGCCTCCGTTTCTGCAGCAGCAGCGGAAGCAGCAGCAGCAGACGCACATGCATATGCCTGTGCCTCTCTGCTGCTGTGGTGCTGCATGCACTGCAAGCGCAAGGTTATAGTTTTTGCTCACTAGCTGCCGGTAGTAAACCAGGTTGACAAGGCTCCTGGCCCGCATTTGTAACAGATCAAATTGATCATCGGCGCCTGGCTGGCAGTGATGGCAAGACTTGCAGCCGTGGTGGCGGGGGCCGGGGGCCGCATGTAGACATCCGAGTGAGCACTATGTTGCATTCTGCAGTTTCAGGGTGTGCTTCCTGCAACTCTTTACAGAGTTATGGCTGACAGTGGCGGCGCCTCTTGTAGGGCCTGCCTTTGGGCGGCCAATCAGCCTCTTTTCTTGGGCTCCCAATTGGAGGGGTGGCCAGCACAGCAGGCATGGGTATGATATACTATGCACGAGCACGCGGAAAACATCAGCATGTCATTCGGATGGCCACACCGCAGCCTAACAGGGCGAACTCTGGATGGAGGCAGGGTTGTTCTGGGACCCTGCCCGGGTGACACACCTGTTGGGGCGAGCAAAGTGGCTTGAAAGCAACCAAGACCTCGAGTTAAAGTTTAAAAAGGTTGCAAGACTACAATTTGTGAGTTGCACGGTCGTTCGCCTTTGTCGTCACACACCGGGCATTTCACGGAGCAGTGCAGTGGACATCAGACGTGTTTCAGCTGAAAATACAATTCGGAGCTACACGTAAAGTTGTTTGATCCGTGCAAACGATGCGTGGTGTGCTGTAGCAGAGCAGCAGAGGTGCTCGACGGATATGGAGCAGGCTCAGGGGCAGCGGGACTGCGTCAGGCCGCAGGGTGATCAACTCGCTGACGTATCTTTAGTTTTAGGCCTAGATAAGCGCCTCCACGAGGCGGAGGTGAGGCATCCCTCGGCAATCAGGGACCACAGCAGCTGACAGCCTTTGGCGTGGTGCTTGCTTGCGTAAAGGCTGGCAGTCCGACCACGGAGGCATCAATTTTGCTTGTTCACTTCCTATTCCTTACGGTTTTATTGTACTGCCCTTCATCCGGCTGCAGCATCTGCAGCACCTGTCATGCTGCTGCAGCGGTGCCCTGGCTGGCGCTGCTGTCGTGTGCAGCTCAGCATTTAGGCACTTGCACAAACTCCACGCGTCGTGTAACTTATGTTACTCCAACTTCATCCATCCCTGCCTTTCTGTCCTGCTAAACACCTGCAGGAAACAATTCAGCAGCTGCAGCGGGAGATAGACAGGCATAAGAGGGCAGGGTGCCCACCTCGCACCGCCACACCCGCTAGCGTCGATAACACAGCCAGCAGCAGCCCTAGCGCCAAGAGCAGCAGCAGCAGCACACGGGCTGCTGCCTTGACATCAAACAGTTTCAGTGGCTGGCTCAATAGGTCAGCCAAGCCAGGGAGCCTAGATGTGGCTGTGGCTGCGGCACATACAGGCAGGTACGAGCCTGCTGCTGCTGCTGCTGGTGATACTGGTGCTGGTGCAGCCAGCGAGCAGCAGCAGCAGCAGCAGCAGCAGGAGGAAGCTCAGATGCAGCGTCTAGCAGAGCTTAAGCAAGAGGTGTTAGAACTGAGAGCAGCACTGGCAGCTCAGAACACTGACGCAGCCGGCAGCGCAGCGGCACTTGATGCGCTTGCCCGGGACCAGGGCACGCCGCCACGTTCCCCGCTTGCAGGACACTTTGCAGGAAGCTTTGCAGGAAACGCGCCTGCGCCGCAGTCGCCGCTGCAGAAGCAGCGCAGCAGCATTGTGCTGAAGCAGGCAAGTGGGCTGCCTGCCTTGCCTACTGAGTCAGCTGCAGCAGAGGCTTGCACTTCCAGCAGCGCTGCTGCTGCTGCTGCTGCTGCTGCTGCTGCTGGTGGTGGGCCGCCGCAGCTGGTGAAGACTCACTCAGCTGGCGAGAAGGTTGCTGTGCTGATGCAGGAGCTGCGGGTGGCGCTGGCTGAGCAGGAGGCGACAAAGGTGGGACGCATGCATGTGTTGGATCACTTTGTCACAATATGTCACTAAAGCCACATGTAGGATTTGCCGAGCAGGAGGCACAAGGCCAGGCAGCTTCTGTTTGTTTGCTACCAGATTGGGGATGGTGCACGCAATTGGAGGTCGCAGTCTGTAGGCAGTGCGGTAGGCGCCAGCGCCAGTGACACAAGTGGGCTGTTGTTTGTTGCCAGTCGGGGATCGCGCAATTGCATATGTCGATCCATAGGTATTGAGGCAGGCCTCAGCGCCAGTGACACAGCTGGGCTGGGCTGCGCAGGTGACTCACAGAGGGTTGGTTTGGCTACTGCTGGTATGGCTGCTTTGCACGTACACTGCAGGATGACCCGCAAGTTATACTTGCCCAGTGCTGCTGTTGCGCTGTTGCTGCTGTCATGTGCTACAACATTGTGATGTATATGTCTGCTGAGTTGTGGATGTTGCTGCTTGTCACATTTCCATGTTATAACAGGGTGAGGTGCCAGCTGGCGTGCGGTCAGGGCTGGAGGTTATGCTGCAAGCCACAGAAGACATTGACGCAGCTGTTGGTTATGACACAGCAGCAGCAGCAGCAGCAGCAGCAGCAGGGCCAACAGCATTGACATCACCAGCAGCTGCAGCTGCAGCAGCAGCCAGGCAGTCCGAGATAACAGCAGCCGATGACGCCGTCGCTGCAGCAGTGCAAGCAGCAGCAGCGCAGTCAGCAGCAGGCGCAGCAGCGATAGCAGCCGCTATTGCTGAAGCAGCACCGGGAAGCGTCTACCGGTCCAGCTCTGGCAACAGGGTTTACCTCTCAGCATCTGCGGGTGCAGCGTCAGCTGGGGTTTACCGCTCGGTTTCAGGCGTTTCGACTGGCAGCGGCGGGGTTTTCCGCTCGGGTTCTGGCATTACAGGGTCGGTGGCGGGCATGCTGCGGGCAGGAGATGCTGCTGGCCGCACCAATTTCTCGGATGATGAAGATGCAGCTCCTGCTGCTGCTGCTGCTGCTACTGTTGTTGAGGAGCTGCAGGTGAGAGAGAGGGAAAGCAAAGGGGATGAGGGACACACTGGGAAGAAGGGATTTTCTGGGGGGTGAAAGGAAGTAGTGTGACACTGCTGTTTCTTGTTCAGTGTTATCCTCAGGGTGAACTTCAAGTTGGCTACAGGAGAAGTGCAGGCAGTGACCAGATGACAGGACAGCATGCTGCGATTGTGTCGTTATAGATGTGTTACATGTTTGTTACTTTTGTTCTTGCAGGACGTGAGTGAGGAGGAGTTCAGGCTGCTGTCAGCGCTGACTCAGCCGCTGGGCTTCTACCCTCCGCTATCTTTACAAGCGTGTTACGTATTTTGCATATCAATGTGCCGCTGCTTGCAGGATGTGAGTGAGGAGGCTTTTGGCTGCTGTCAGGGCTGAGCCAGCCGCTGGGCTTCCACAGAGGGAAGTCGCTGGCTTGTTCTTCCAATTGTGTTACATTTGTGTTACTTTTGTGCTTGCAGGATGTGAGTGAGGAGGAGTTCCGGCTGCTGGCAGCGCTGAGCCAGCCGCTGGGCTTCCATCGCGGCAAGCCCCTCGCAGCGCTGGCCATCTTCCGCTGCTGCTTGCAGTGGGGCACGCTGGAGGCGCGGCGCACACGGCTCTTCCAGCACATCACACAGGTAAGCGGCTGCAACACAGATTTGTCAACGTTCTAAAAAAACTATCCATCAGGTGTGTGTGTGTGTGTCGTTGTGGGCGTGAAGTGGCGAGTGTGGAAGCTGCAACATGTATGCTGTGCAACCCAACTGCTGCTTGCCCCTGGCATCCTTTCGCTGCCAGCTGCTCTCTGTTTACTGTCTACACTCCATCATCACTGCCCACTGCCGTCCTCTGCACATTCATCATCCTGTCTGCTGTCCAGGGCCGCATGCACGTGCAGGTCATTTTGGCCCAGATCAAGCAGCTGTAGCAGGACATCAACAGCTTGGCCTACGGGCTGACAAATGTAACATCACTGTCGATTGCACACTGTCCGCTGTCCACTGCCTTATGCAACCGCAGGTTATCTTGGCCCAGATCGAGCAGCAGCAGCAGGACATCAACAGCCTGGCCTACTGGCTGGTCAACGTAGCCACGCTGCTGCACCTGCTGCAGCGCAACACCCAGCCGGACCTCGTGAACGGCGCGGTAGCAGACCAGCAGCAGCAGCAGCAGCGCGGCAAGGTTGGGGCAAAGCTGGCGAGCTGGCTGGCGCCTCTCACAGGTGAGTTCAGCAGTACAACTCGGTAGTTTCAGGCAGTACATATGTTTGGTCAGGCAGTACAAGTTAGTAATCTGCCAGGTGGGCGCAAAGCGGGCCAGCTGGCTGGCGTCGCTTATGGGTGAGTTGAGGCAGTACACATCACTACTGTATAGGCAGTAAATCTATATGATCAGGCGGTACATGTCAGTAGTTTGCCAGGTGGGCACAAAGCTGGCCAGCTGGCTGGCGCCGCTCATGGGTGAGTGGCGGCGGTTCAACCTTGCCAACGGTTCGTCTTCGGCAAGATCTCTTTAACAGGACTTGCAGATTCGGAACGGGGCAGGGGTAGAAGCCGGACACAGTTACACTTGGCAAGCACATGCAGATGATCTGCACAACTGCAAGCAGGATGACTGGGTTACGCTGAGCTTGAGCACCAGCAGCACATGATTGTTTAATTTGATCCTTGGTTTACCGTCCCTTGCGTGCAGACCTGGCCAGCGGCGCCACTCGGCTGCTCGCGTCACGGTCAAAGCTCCTGGGCAGCGCTTCATGCAGCAGCTGGAGGTGCTGCTGCACACACACTGCACCGTCTGCACCACTTTGAGTGTACAATCATGCGCTTTATTTCACTCCATCCTGTACAAATGCGGCAGCAGTATCCAAAAGTGACGCTACTGTTGATATGTTCCCGCCGTCAATCTGCTCCCGCCGTTCATCTGCACCCGCCGCATGCAGGCGTAAGAACCTGCCGCGGGTGACCGTGAAGGCGCCCTAGCAGCGTTTCATGCAGCAGACGAATCATGTGACTCATGCAAATCTGTTCTGCACACACAATCTCTGTTGCCGCCTTCTATTGCGTGCAGACCGTGGCAGCGGCGTGATCCGGCTGCAGCGCGTGACGGTCAAGGCCCCCGGGCAGCGCTTCATGCAGCAGCTGGAGGTGCTGCTGCACAAGATCTACCCCAAGATGAGGGAGGGCGTCAAGCGCCGCATCATGCCCATGCTGGTGCGTGTGGATCCAGATCAATAATTTGATCTTGATATGAGCTGTTCTGTAGCGCTGCCTAGCAGCCATACATGCGGGAGGGCGTCAAGCGGCGCATCATGCCCATGATGGTGCGTGATGATTGCTAGATGATACGTAGATACTTCTTAAATCCAGGTTTGGGCTATGCTGTAGCGCTGCCTAGCAGTCATATACCATGGTACGGTACCATCAGAGGTGCGGGAGGGCGTCACGCGGCGCATCATTGCCCATGCTGTTGTGTGTGGATCTTCGGTGGGTGTTTCATCGATCATTTGTGCATGTATGGTTGATATCTGGGGTCTGATGTGGATCGATTGAATCTATCTATGCCGACCAATCACTGCGTGGATCCAAATGTATGCGCCTCGCCGTAGCTCTGTAAGCAGCCTCATAGCAGCATCTTGCGCATGCTGGTGTATGCGTGTGCTTTGCGGTTGATGCATGTCATAACAACTGCTTCTTTTTATGCTTTCTTTGTGCATGCCTGCAGTGGGAGAGCCAGAGCAGCTGCATCTACCCAGCAATTCAACAAGACACGCCCGGCAACAGAAGCAGCCCTGCCGCACACAATGGCGGCAGCCCTGCAGCGTTCAACAGCAGCAGCAACAGCAGCCAACCTGAGCAGCAGCACACCACCACCAGCATCAGCCGCAGCAGCAGCAGCGAAAGAGAAACTCTCCTTGCGGCAATCGATGAGGAGGATCCTTTGCAGCCCCTTTCAAGTGCTGCAGGCGCTGCAGGCGCTGCAAAAACTGCTGCTAATGCAAAAGAAGTGCGGGAGTGGAGCAGTGTGCTGGCAGTGTTTGATGAGGTGCTGCTGCAGCTGCACAACAACTGGGTGCCGCAGCAGGTTGTGTCGGGCCTGTTCTGCCAGCTGTTTGCCTTTGTGGACGCGCAGCTGTTCAACCAGGTCATGCTGCGGAGGGAGTGCTGCTCGCTGGCCAATGCGGAGCAGGTGTTTGCAGGGCTGGACCAGGTGGGTGAACAACCTGAGTTGTCCATTAGAAGGGGGTTACGGGGTTTTGAAGGGTTTTGAGCGTTTGAAGTGTCAGTGTGTTGTGGGTTTGGGTGGCCAATCTGGAGCAGGTGTTTGCGGGGCTGGACCAGGTGGGTGGGGATGCGGGTTTAGATGATTTTGGAGGGTTTTGGGTTTGGGGTGTGAAGATGCTGGTGTTCTGGTACCACCATTGTCCCAATTCATCACACACAGGTTGCATGATGGTTGATGACGAACAATTCTAATTGTTTCTGCGCGCTCAGCTGCTCCTCACCTGGCATCTGAAACCTTCCCTGTGTTTGTCTTGTTGTGGCGCTACCCTGCCGCATACAGGTGGCGTGGTGGATTGATGACCGCTGGGAGCTGCTGGGCGGCTGCGGCTGCTGGCAGCAGCTCACCCACATCCGGCAGGCAGCAGCCTTCCTGACAGAGCCAGACAAGGCCACACTGAACTTGGTGGACATTGCTGATATGCTGTGCCCCACGCTGACGCCGCACCAGCTGTACCGGCTGGCCAGCATGTTCAATGATGATGAGACCGGCACAGAAGGTGTCAGCGCAGAGGTGGGTGGCGTGTCGTTGGTGTTCAGAGCTCGGCACAGCTGCTGCTGCCTTCAGAGATGTACGATTCAGCCGGAGACACAAGTTGTGGCTTGACAGCATAACCGCAGGCAGCAGTGCAGTGTGGCAGTGAAGCGCTTCATGGTAGAGGGGTGACGCGTTGTGTGCCTGCGCTAGGTGCTGTCTGACGTGGCTGCTGCTGCTGCTGCTGCTGCTGTTGTCTCAGATTCTTGCTAAGCTCAAGAGCTTCATGGTGGAGGAGTGGCGCGTTGTGTGCCTGCTAGTTGCTGTCTGACATGTCTGCTGCTGCTGCTGTTTTCTCAGATCCTTGCTAAACTTTAGAGCTGCATGGTGGAAGATAACTAACACTTGCACTGCCGCTGCTGCTGCCGCTGTCATGCCCGCAGATCCTTGCCAAGCTCAAGAGCTTCATGGTCGAGGAGTGGCGCGCAGCGTGACTGCACGAGCTTCTGTCTGACATGCCTGCTGTGTGACAACATTGCTGTCTGCTGCTGCTGCTGCTGCTGCTACTGCTGCTGCTGCTGCTGCTGCTGCTGCTGCTGCTGCTGCCGCTGCCCTATCAGATTCTTGCTAAGCTTAAGAGCTTCATGGTGGAGGAGTGGCGCGCTGCCAGCAGCAGCTTCCTGCTGGACGATGCCAGCGAGGCGCCACTGCCTACCGGTGACATGCTGGCAGGGCTGGATGACAAGGTGCGCAGCTGTTTGCTCAGCCATCGCATTTGTGTACACGATTGTCCTATTTTAATGTAATGTGTGCTGCCTAGCGCTGCGACCCCCTGCTAAACAGAGACATGTCCCTCCGATGTTTCGTCAGCGCTGAGAAGGCAGCAGCGCTGGGCGCGAGGCAAGGTGAGTGCTCAGGTGACGCTGTGTGCGGCTGGTTGGCCAGCGCCAGCTTCCTGCTGGGTGATGCCAGCGAACTGCCTCTGCCAACTGCTGACATGCTGGCAGGGCTGGATGACAAGGTGGGCCTGGCTGTTTACTTTTGTGGTGGCATATCCTGACCGGTCACGGTACCGTGGCCTGTTTCATCGTATGCGGCGCAGCTTGCTGCACGCTGCAGGACCTCCGTGTGACGCTTCTGCTGCAGCCCACAACTGCAGTCTGAACGGGGCAAATGCTCATCCACTTGAGCTAACACTGACAATGCCTCTACTACTCTTGCTTCTGCTGCAGGAGCTGTACGTGCCGCTGCCTGTGCCTGAGCAGCTGCGCAGTGTGGAGGGCAGGGATGACAGCGCCTTCGACTTCCTGGAGCAGCAGCTGCGCTTCACGGTGTGAACTTTGTGGTGTGAACTTTTTCCGGGATGTGAACTTCACACCAGCTGACCAGCCTGGCGCCTTTGACTTCTTGGAGCAGCAGCTGCGCTTCACGCTGTGAACTATATGGTGTGAGCTTTGCATTGTGGTGTAAATTTCACACCAGCTGACCAGCCTGGCGTGTTGACCTTCGTGAAGCAGCAGCAGCGCTTCGCGTCGTGAACTTTGCATGTAGTCGGCCTGCTGGTGTGCTGCCTGCCGTTGCCCTGCAATCTTTTAAGTGGGCTGGGTTGGCGGTGGTGGCTGTGATAGCTTCAAGTGGGCCCGCTGACACGTTCCGAACGTCAAGCTGACATGTTCTGCCGTGATACAGCAGGTTGATGACTGCAGCATCATATGCAATTGCCGTTGTGGAGCGGCCAAAGATATGAGGTTGCTTTAGCTGTTGTAAGGAGCAAACAAACGTTGAGCATTTGATGATGCGGTGGGAATGGTCTCTGGCTAGGTGTTCTAGATCTGTATACATGCATCAGGCTGTGTTTGGCGTTTGTTGTGCTGCAAGGTATCTGCAAGGCATCGCAGTATCTTTTGGTAACGCCTTTGGCCTAAGCTTGCCAAGTGCAGTGCGCTGAGCTGTACTGGGCTTGCTGATTGCCAGAGGATCTGCGAGTCTCAAAGCTACCATAGCAGCTGTTGAAACAATCATAACCTTTGCAAAGCAGCCTGTTCAGAACTAGCTGCAGCTGCTATACGCTCCCCTCGCACTCCGAAACAGTTGCTTGCACGCCCTTTGCGGGGCATGCTGACAAAACTCCATCTGCAGTGCAGGCGCAACGCCTACGCATTGTGTCATGCTGACCACCCTTTGCTACATCCTTTTGATCAGTATCCGAGTGATCATGCGATGGCCGCGGTTACATGAGCTCCTAAACCTGCACGCCGTGTAGCCTCCCGCCCAAAACCCAGCTCCGCCATAGCTGCGACTGATGGTCTGCTGTTGCCTCAACAGCTGCAGCCATGGCCGCACAAAAAATACACAGGCATGCTGCATCTATCGCAGCCTCAGGCGTCCTCGTCTGTCTCGTACTCGCTGCTGCTGCCCTCCAGCGCATCCAGCAGCGAGGCGTCGTCGTCGTCCAGCTCGCCGAACTCGTCGTCGCGCTCGTCGCCGGAATCGATGCTGATCTCCAGCTCCGCGGGGTCGATGCCTGCGAAAAAAAGGATGAACTCAATGTGAGTTTGGTATCAGGATGATCTTGGTGCTCGGGATGACATGTGCTCGTCACCCGAGTCAATGCTGATCTCCAGCTCCACGGGGTGAATGCCTGCGGCACGCAATAAGAAAAGGAAGTTAGATGCCGATCCTGAATCACAATGTACAACATGCAACGGAAGACCACGAGGCAATGCTAACCTCCAGTTCCACGGGGTGGATGCCTGCGGCACGCAATGTCATCACACAAGATATCTAGATAGTCATCCTGCACATGTCGTGTACAGCATGCACAGCGGGATCACGAGTCAATGCTGATCTCCAGCTCTGCAGGGTCGATGGCACTCCAGCTCAGCCCATTAGAAGCCTCAAACCTGCTGTGCACGGCGCTCACCTGCAGCCACAGCCTCCGCTACTGCTTCATCATACAGGTCCTCCAGGTCAGCGGCGTCATCCAGGTCCACGTCATCCAAATCTGAAACTCTAAAACCTCGGGGGCTCACCTGCAACGGCTGCCTCTGCCAAAGACTCGTTGCGCACACCTCTAAATCACCTGCAACTAAAACCTCGGGGACTCACCTGCAACTAAAACCTCGGGGACTCACCTGCAACTAAAACCTCGGGGACTCAAATCACCTGCAACTAAAACCTCGGGGGCTCACCTGCAACGGCTGCCTCTGCCAAAGACTCGTTGCGCACACCTCTAAATCAGCGGCTTCATCTTTGAAGCAGCCAGCAAGTGTGGTTTAAGGAAGCAATCACCCGAGCCTGCGCCTCTCACCTGCAGCCACAGCCTCCGCTACTGCTTCGTCATACAGGTCCTCCAGGTCAGCGGCGTCATCCAGGTCCACGTCATCCTCGTCATTACTCTCGTCATCGCCCTCGCCGTCCTCGTCAGCCTCGCTGCCGCTGTTGCTGCCCCTGAAGCCGCCGCCATCAGCCAGCAGCGCCTGCAGCACGCAGGTCACAATTACCAAACATGTTTGATAACAGTTGCTTGCAAGCGTGCAGACATATTGAATGTGTGATGAGGGGTTGCTGCTCTGGAAGCCGCCGCCATACGCCAGCAGAGTCTGCAGCAGGCAGGATGATACATGGCCAATGATTGGATGCTTGCTGGCTGTCATCTTTCACACAAGCATGTTGAATGCCACAGGTGCTGCTGGTAGCAGCTTGCCGTCATCATACATATGAGTCATACCTTGATGGCGTTGATGCTATGGCTTGATGGGTAACATGATGATGATGATATGAGTCATACCTTACGCACAGAGGTTTCTGTGGCGTTAAAACCTCAGAGTGACAGCCCGAGCTGAGCTGCTTGCAGCTTCCTATCTTACCAGGTGTCTCTGGTGGCGTATGCCGCATGAACACACTGTGTAACCCCTCTATCTATCTAGCAGCTTGCGGTCATCATACATATGAGTCATGTGTTTGACCACGTGCTTCTACTGCAGCTCGCCCATCTGCGCACCTGCAGGCCATCATCTGCCATGTCCTCTCCCTCCTCGTCTTCATCGTCCTCGGACTGCATTGTAGCAGCAGCAGCAGCAGCAGCAGCAGCAGCAGCAGCAGCAGCAGCAGCAGCAGCAGCAG